>CM053786.1:166148575-166221075 GCA_028749045.1 Cupressus sempervirens | reverse complement strand
ATATCAGTTCTTTGAGTTCCTCAATTTTAGGTTTAGGATGAATGACTACTGAAGTCCATCCTTTACCTTTCACATATCGTCTTCCTCTTTGGACTTTAATCATCCTTGGAGGAGGAGAAGACAAACCTCCCCCATCTAACAAGGTACCATTGTATGATACATTTAAATCTTTAGTTTTCTCTTTGATATTTTCAACAAGGTTGGATGAGTTCACCAAATTTTGGCTTTCTATGAATTTAGCAATTGAGGTTCTTTTGCCCTTATTTTCCATTATGTGTGTTAGTAGCTATGCTACTACTTCTTAACATGATGAACATTCAAATTTAGAGTGACTAACTTTGTGTAACTAAGAAACTCCTGGAAGGAGGAGGATGCTAGGATCAACTTCCTCTCCTAAATATTGTAAATTAGTCACCATACTCTCTATGAACTATGTCACAGTTTCACTTTTGGGTATTGGCACCTTAGGTTCTTCTTTTTGATCTTGAGGTGTATTAGCTAGAAGAATATCCAATACCATTACTTTGTATGAATCCAAATCTAATTGTAAGAATGCTATATCATTCAGGGCATTGTAATCTATAATCATCATTTTCAATTTAGGCTTACCATCTATCTTGATTTGATTGTTCAATCCATTCCATGGCAACCACAATTGAGTGAAGTCTGTAGAAAACCATCCTCTTAGAAATTTCATCCATTCTTTGCTCAAGAGAAATCCATACATTTTTGAGATATCAACCACATGTATATTAGTAATTTCCTAAATCTAAGGGTCAAGTGTTCAATATATCTGCACATCTTTCAATACACCAATGACTTTTACCTCTATTTTATCCAACTATATCACCACTTGATTAGAGGGTTGAGGACTAACTCCTAGCATTTGAGCTATTGATAAAAGCATTAAGTTACATGAAGCTCTTGAACCAATGAGGCAATTGTGAAGATTCTTCCCATATATCTTGATGCCAAGAAAAAATGGGGGCACCTCAACTTTTTCTTTGAACATAGTGGACATGTCTTCTGCAACATTAACTTGTTGAGATACTATCTTTTGAGGAACAATATTTGTATTGTGGGAAACCTTTGTAGGATCCAATGTCTTCATAAGAGCTTCTCATTGTTGTGGAAAATTCTATAACATGTCAAACATGGACATATTGGCCTTAGTAATTTTCAAGTCCTCTACTGCATTGTACTTTTTAGTGGACCAAGCAAGATTCTTCAGCATAGTTGCTACATTAACTGGGTTCTAATTCTATTGTCCTCCATGCATCAGTCTTACTGGTGCTAGATTATTATTTGCTCTTGGATCAGGTGGAGTTGGTTTTAAATTAGGAGGAATTCCATCTGTTAAAGGATCCTTTCTATTTCTTAGATTATGTTTATTTCAATTGTCATTGCAAAAATAAAACATCTCATCATTCTAAATATTAGGTTCTTGACTAAATGGGAATGGGAATTCTTCACTTGTTGGTTGTTCCACTTGTACATTCTATGTAGAACCGTAGGATTCCAATAGCATAGCATTCAATTGTATAGAAGGAGGATTGTCACTTACCTATGAATTTTGATTCATCTCTTGATTATCATTATAGTAAGAACCATCATTGTTAAGCACATTTTGGCTATCATTATACTGATTGATATTAGCATATTGAACATTGTTGTTGTTGTTATTAGCAAGAATACTTCCATTATTTAAACATGTGTTCCATTGTTAGTTCTATCTTTGGAAGCCATTGTTGTGATTAGGAGGATTGAAGTTGTTTCCTCTATTGTTTTTTCTTGCATTGTTGTTGTTATTGTTCCCATTGAAGTTCCTATTGTAATTCTGACCAAAATTGTTGTTGTAGGGGCTAGCATTGTTTCTTTGGACGTTGTTATTTTTTCCTTGTCACAATCTAAGACATGTCAATTCATTGTTAATTTGTGACATAGTCTTCTTAATTTGATCAACTTGTAAAATAAGGTTATTATCTATTTCCACAAGAACCATGGCCTTTTGTTCAAAGAATGTAGTTTTTTGGGGCTCATAACCTAGATATGTTATCACATGATTTTTTGGAGTAGGTGCCTACTATAATGGAATTGGATTCATAGGTATACTCCCACAGGGTATGTTGGTATTGTGGTGACTGCTTGCATTGGAAGCATTATTCTTCCATTAGGATTGGCTTGCTTCATAAACATGATTGTCTCTATGAAGACTTTATCCAATGTGTCAATATTCATTACTAGAAGTCTTCTTAGAAAAATCATAGTAAACTAGTCCATAGTATTCATATAAATCTAAATAGTAGCTTCAATCGTAATAGCGTATGATGTTTCCAACTTGTAGTAGGCCATATGAAAGTGATGCCTGAAGTGTGAAACTATCTTAGCTAGATCCCTTTTGATTGATATGAATTGTTGATGTATCATAGCTGGGTTGATGAATGTTTTGAATTGTTCTAAGAATGATTTTTCAAAGTGTCCCAATCTCTAATGCATTCAAGCGGAAAATTCACATACCAATCGAAGGCAATTTACCCCAAAGAGTAGGGGAAAAAATGAAGAACTACGTCCTCATTAGCAACTTGGTTATGATTACAAGTTTCCTTGAATACCTTGTCATGATCTTTAGTAGTTTGTATCTCACCATAGATGAATTTGGGGTAAAACTTCTTGGAATTCTTAGGGAGGTCATGGAGTGCACCTCTCAAGTCTATTGGTGAGTCTACAACATTTGCAAAAAAGGCCATTGGAGGGTTTGGTAAACCTAATGGTGGTTGTTGAGGAGTAGCAATTGGAATATGTGGTGGTCCACCAAGTGGTTGGAGTGGAGGAGGAGTTGAAGAAGATGATGAAAGTTTGAATTGAAGTGGTTGAAGTCAAGATGTTCCCTTGTCACTATGTAGTTTGTGGAAATGGGTAAGCTCAAGAAACTCATGTACACTTGGCATAGACCTTAATGCTCACTGAAATGGGGATTTTTGATCAATATCCTCTAGCTTGCATTAACTCTGGAAAAAGTGCACCTCAACAAAAGTACAATTTCTCACCTCTGAATTTTGTAAACCACAAAATTTTGTGCACTTGTGTACTTGTGCACCTATGAAGTTATGGATCTATTGACCTATGTACCTGTGGATTTACATACTAGAAAACTTGTAGACCTTAATTTCTCAAAAAATTTAGAAAAAATTTTGAACTCATACAAAGCATAGATTATTGTAGGTTTAAAAATTTTGAAGCTTTGACAAATATTCTTCCTTTTTAGGATTCTAAAGGGAACCCTCCATCTAGTGCCAGTTCCATTGCATGCTTGTTTTGCATGAGGCCAATGGTAGGAACCCATTGTGCAATTCCTCTCTTGAAAAGATAATATTTATGGGATCAACTCCAAGGTTCAATATTTATCTTGCAACATACCAAAATCTACTTAGTTGAAGATAAATATTATTGTTCATGAGGAGGAATTTTTTGGTTCTAATTATAATCTTGAAATGAAGTAAATTTGTTTTTTTTCTCAAAATCACACATAGAAAAACAATATTTTTGTATTTTATAGTTTTTCAATGAATGCAACTCTAATACTGCAACTATAACGAGTTCCTATTCTAACAAGGGGTTAGCAAAGAAAATAATGAAACTAAAAACAAATGACATGAAATTAAAATAAATTGAAATTGAAATCCTAAATGGACATAAGCTATAGGAATCATTATGCTCCAAGTTAAATTTTCAAATAAATAAATAGTAAACCAATGAAAATAGGAGCAATGCTTCCTAGAATCCATTGATGCAATCACATATGAGAAACTTTAATAATCATATGGTATTTCACCTTTCATCAAATCGCAAGGCCATGAAAAGTGTGCTCATGCAAGATAAAAAGTTATGCAATCACAATTTGATGATCTCTTCTCAAGCTTGATATGTTAGTGGAAATCATAAATTTCTAGCAATCACCAAAACTAAAAGATCACACAACCATAAACAATGCAATAAACCTTTGGCTCAATCATAATTTGATGAAAAAAATTCACAAAATAATGGCACATTGAGGCAAGAATCACTACACTCCAAATGTAAGCACCAAAAGCATAATTTTATTGCATAATAAAAATGACCCTAATTACATTTTATAATGGGGTATTTATAAGAAATCGTCTCCTCAATTTGTGTTGAAAGTGAGAGATATCTTCATGTAATAAAATGTTTTTAAAACATTAAAACAAACTAAATATATATAGACAATAAATTAATCTAGTACTTAGAGGGACTCCATCCATATTTTACCCATTAATTAGATGCATGAGCCCTTTACATGTCAAAAATAGAGAAAATATAAGAGAGGATGTAGTAGGAAGCCTTCAATCAAAGTAGGAGTATCTAGAGGTTCAAAAATAGAAGTTGGTCCTTTACTAGGCATGTGTCAAAGTTAAACTATCATCATATTGCATTCCTATTGCATGGAAAGCACTATATTTGGAACAAGAAATTAACTACTAGTGCACATCTAAATTGTAGAGCTATGGACCTGCATATTTGTAGACCTACACACCTACGGAGCTGCAGACGTCAAAAGGGTTTAAAATTTCAAAATTTTACTGAATGTCAAAATTGAAATTTTGGCATCTAGGTTTTGTTCTTCTTCATCCCAAAGCTATGTTTGGATGTTTACCCTTGAATTTATCTATCATCTCTATTATCTTAGCCACATTTGGAAGATTTGAAGCCTTGTCTTTATCCTTGACCTTCTATCTATAGTTATCCACCTCAATTTGAGTCTCTAAAATATCTCTGAGTTTGGTATGTAACTTTAACAGGGTTTCTTCTATTCTGAAGGCTTGTTGAATGTCCTCATCATCAACAACCTCCACAAAAATCTTCCTAAAATTCTCTACTACTATCTTTATAGGTAACAAGCTCTCTCGTTCCTCATCTACAAAAATATACAAGCATGCATCACTCTAATGTCTTTCTGTTTTGAAAATTTACTCTTGGGCTTGGTCCTTGAGCTGATGGACCTCCTCATATAATCCATTACTTTATTGCTATCTACTATTTTCTCTATCCAATCATCAGTCATTTCTAATTCTACTCTGGTATATACATCAATAAAAAACTGATATCTTTGGCCCTTTATGGCTTGTAGAGTCTACAAATCCTTACTCTAGGCATGTACCTCATCCATGATACTGAAGTCCTACTTCAAAATTGCTATGATCTTATTCATGTTCTCTTGCATAGCATGTAGTAGCCTCAAATTCCCAATTATAATTGTAACACCTTTCTCCTCAAAAATTTCTTGCCATTCTTGGCAAGCCTTCAAAATGGGTCAAGTTGCACACCTCTCCCTTCTCTAAGTATAGTTTTCAAAGTATGCTCAGGGTGTTCAAGATCAAAAGGACCAACGAATTTTGCTAGATATCCTTTAAAAAGGTCAACCTAACTCCAAAGTTCTTGGAGTTAAATCTCCTCTTTTTCCATGTACTTGAGGACCTCTTTAACTCCCATAGTCATCATTTGTTAGGTTGAATCCTGTGTAGGCCTTCCCAACATAACATCCTTCAAATCATAATCTTTGAAACTAAGGCCTTTTGTATCTATACCTTTAGGAGGGAGAGCCACTTGTGCGAATAAATCCTAGTTTTGTATGCTAGTGACAAATGCCAATGGCATTGTGTTGTATGATGGAGACTCAAGTTTGTTAAAGATCTCTACAATACCACAAATATCTTCCTCTGAAGCACAAAATTGAGGCTTAGTACTCCTGACTATTTCCTTTTGGATCCATATAGGGATGTGTCCTACTAAGAACCTAGCTCTTGATGATAAAGGAGTATGTTCTACAATGTCCTTCCCTTTGTCACTCCAACTGGGAGTTGTATCCTGAACCTTGGTGTCTTGGGAAAGTGGTTTAGAATATTCCACCATTTGTCCTTTTAACACTTCATTGAAAACTCTTTATTCTAGTCTCTCCTCTGATGATGGTTCCTTCTAAACCTATTCTTCTTCCTAAAACTATGGTGGAGGAGTCACTGAGCCATATTCTACCTCTATAACTTGTGGTGGAGATGGATGAGTAAGATCAATACTCTGTGTATTTGGAAATATTTGTATCTAGTCTTCCTGTTGAGGTTCACCTATAGGGGTGTCCCTGATCTTATCCCTAATCAACTCTATACCTATAGGCATGAAATTAAAATTTTATTAAGAGAATGCCATCACATTATTTACTCTACTCATCCAACCACTGCTATACTTCATCTTCCAAAGAAGAGAGCTTTAAAGGTTCTTCTTGAGTGGATGGCAGGGTACTCATGGCACTCTTTCTTCTTTGCAACTTTTTGGCTCTAGCTAGGCTAGTTCTTCCTTGTAGGGGCACTTGTTCATCTTCCTCTTCTAATACTTCTTCCTCCTCTTCATCTCCTTTTAGAATACTTTTGGGAATAGATAGATTACGCTTCTACCAATCCTTTTCCTTTTCTTCATCCAAATCTTAATCCTCTTCTTATGCTTATTGGAGGTAGAAGGAGAAGTTGGCTCTTCCTACATAGGAGGAATGGAGAATTGTGGAGTCTCACCCTCTTTTGGTTAGCTAGATACAATAGGAAAAAACTATGGTTCATCCTAGACTTGGGTAGTACCAATATCTTGAGACCCTTGTGGACTTTGTCCCTGCTATTGGAGAGGTGCCTGCTCTATCTGAATCTTCTAATGAGAGATCCTCTTTCTTTTTTTCTTTCCCTTCCCTTCAAGAGGGTGATAATATCCAACCTAGTGATCAAGATGGTACACTATCTCTATCCTAATAGGAGACTAAGCTACAAAGGTAGGAATTGTTACTTTCCTTACTCAACCTCTTTCTAGGCAAGCATTTGCATTGTTGATTATAGTATCAAGAATTGGATCAAGTGGAAAAGGTTTCTTGATCCAATCCTTCATCATTTTGATAATATGCCTTGCTTGATGATTAATATCATCAGTCTCCTTCTTGTCAACCTCAGCACTCATAATGGATCTTTCACCGATTATTTCTACATTGATTAGGGGGTCCAGTAAGTCCTTCGAGTCCTATTGCTTTATCTCCTCAAGGATGTTCAATTGGAGAGCCTTTCTTGCTCGATAAAAAGTCATCTTAGAATAGTCCCTAATTTAGATATTATAGTCATTTGTGGCAATGATCTAGTGATCTTCAATAGCATCCTCATGATGGAAATCTCTTCTTTCTAGACTCTCCACTTTCTTGACATTGTCAAAATATGGTCGAGCAGAGTTGTATTCTTGAAGAGGATAATTCTCCCACTCCCACTCAAAGGATGGAATATCTTATTTCCTCTTCACTTAATATGGTCCAATGACCAATGGCCATGCCTACAAAGGTCTTCGCTATCTCTTTATCTTCTCATAGGAAGACTCAATTTGTCAGAAAATCATGATTAGTACTAGTTTGTCACTTGGATATCTTGGGAGCTTCTTAGGATTGATGGATGCAATAGCTACTCGAACATATGTAAACATTTTGAACTAGATAAAGTAAGCTCTAAGAGCTATGACTTGTGCTTTGGCTTCATCAAGTAACCTCTTCCCACAGTCTCCTTCAATGAATCAAATGATTGCAAAGATGAATGCATCATTCAAGATTATGTATTCCTTGGTCTATTTTGAGAGCTTCTTCTTCACCGAAAGGGGGTAGACTATATATGACCAAGCATTGGGGTCCTACATACCACCTCTCCTATACAAACTTGGATAGTCTATTGCCCTTGATGCACGAAAGTATACCATGTAAGAAGTCATGTAAAACAATTTCTTATCCTTCACTTTCCTTAGTTGATCACATAAGTTTTCACTTATTGTGGTGGCCCAGTCCAATGGCATCTTCACCTATCTAATGGTCTTGGTAAAGTTTGATCATGAAAGTGTTGAGGTGGCATGTTGTGGGCAAGCCCATGACTCTACTCAAAAAAATGATGGAGTATCTAATATCCTCCTTCATGTATCCCTGAGTCATGTCTACCTTTCTAGTTATCCTTCCACAAGAAGGCTTCTCAATGAGGTACGAGGATTGTATGATGTCAATTTTCTCTTGTTGATGTTCCCTATAACATCTCTCAACTACTTCATACAAGAGCCTTATGAACTTATCCACTTTGGGTAGGTGGAAGACCCTCTCAATGTTGTCAAGTCAAAGATCCAACACCACCTCTCTTGTGATGCTCTTGACCACCCTTTCATTAGGAACAAAATTCTATAGTAGGACCATGATTAGTTTACCTGATTATACTAACACAGGATGAGATGTTGCATTTACCAATCCAAAATGGATCAACATGGATACCAAGGTTTATCTCTCTATTGGCTTGTTGTAAATTCTCAAGAATTTTCTTAGATCTATATGTCTAAGTTTAGTATCTCTAATTTATGTGTAATCATCATCAAATCTTCTCTTCAAAGGTACACCTTCAAATTTGGACATGGCTGGTTTGGGTGCCACTTTGGATGTGGATACCATTTGATCTTATTCATGTTATGAGAGAACAAAACAAACATTAACTAATTAATAGATTTTAAACTATATGCAAAAGACAATGTTTAATTAAAGTCTAAATGAGCATTTAAAAAAATGTCTCTTTGGTTTATTTCATTGCTTTTATTATTTCTCTCTTTTCCTTTATTTTATTTTATTTTTTCCCTTTTTTATTTTTTTAATTTTTCTCTTTTTTATTATTTTATTATTTCATTTTTTCTCTTTTTATTTTTTTTTAAAAAATTCTCTTTTTTTCTAATTTTTTTATATTTTTGTGTTCTTTTTCAATTTTTGACAACTCTAACACTTTTAATTCTAACAATTTTCTCCCGACTCTCGAACTGTGAGTCCAAGAGACAAAAAATAGTAGGGGGTCCCCACTCTTAGTGAGGAATGGGGCATATGTTGTGAATACCACAACACTAGGTAGGGGCATAACCCCAAGCATACCTCTCAGATACTCAAATATATCCTTTGGCAAGGTCTTTGTGAAAATGTCTACAATTTGTTCCTTAGTATTAATGTACTCTAGTCTAATTTATTTATCATCACCTTTTTCTCTCAACACATGATATTTTATGTCAATGTGTTTAGTCTTAGAATGCAAAACAAGATTCTTAGACATGTTGATAGTACTTGTGTTATCATAGTAAATGATAATAGTTTCTATGAATATAATTCCAATATCCTTCATCATCTACTTCATCCATATGACTTGATTATAGTTTTTTGTTGCTACAACATATTCTACCTTTGTAGTACTTTTGAGGTACAATTTTGCTTCTTGCTGAGCCAAGAAACTAGTCTTCCTCCAAGGAAAAGTGCTCCTCCACTAGTGCTTTTTTTGTCATCCCTATCTCCAGCCCAATCATCATCTAAATAAGTAAAAGAGTAAATTCATTTCTTCTATCATACCAAATTTCATAATTGGATGTTCCTTTTAGATATTTGAATATCCTTTTTACCACTACATAGTGCTATTCTTTAGGATCAGCTTGAAATTTGGCCACAATTCTAACTGCAATATGTATATATGGTCTGCTATGAGTCAAATACTACAATTCTCTAATCATATATATGTAATTTTTTTTTTCAATATTAGGTGTCTCATCCTTGCTTGATAACTTTTGACTAGTTACCATAGGATTTCCAATAGGTTTAAACAATTTTCTAGACCAAATCTTTTCAAAAAATCTTTTAAGTATTTTGTCTGAGAGATAAAGATACCTTCTTTATTTTGAACAATTTACAATCTCAAGAAGAATTTCATTTCTCCTATCATGCTTATCTCAAACTCATTCTTCATGTCTTCTAAGAATATTTTACTGGCTTCATCATTTCCACCAAAAATGATGTCATCAACAAATATAATGATTATTAGCAAATCATCTCCTATTTTCTTTAAGTACAAGTTATTATTTGTTGTTCCTTTAGCAAACCCAAGCTTTTCTAAGTATTTGTCCAACCTTGCATACCATGTTCTTGGTGCTTGCTTTAATCCATAGAATAGTTTCCTTTTTTCTACAAACCATATCCTTCTCTTCTGTTAAAGAAAAACGCTCTGGTTGTTCATGTAAACTACTTCTAGTTCTTCATTCAAGAATGTTGACTTAACATCCATCTAATAAATGTTAAAATTCGTGTTTGTTGAAAATGCCAAGAACATTTTGACTACTTCCATCATTGCTATAGGTGCATATGTTTCCACATAATCAATTCCTTCTTGCTGAGAGTAGCTTTTACATACAAGTCATTTGTTATTCCTTATTACTTTTCCTTTTTCATTCATTTTATCTTTGAATACTCATTTTGTTCCAATCACATTTTTTCCTTAGGTCTAGGAACTAATTCCTATGTGTCATTTTTAATTACCTGTTTGAGTTCTCCCTCCATTGCTCTTATCTAGTGATCATCTTTAATTGCTTCATCAATGATTCTTGGTCCTACTTGAGATATTAGACATAGTTCTTCATTATTTCTTATCCTTGTCATTACTCTTTTTTCTTTACTTCCTATCATTTGGTCAATAGAATGATTTTTTCATATTCACATTTGGAGTAGGATTTGTTGCTTCAATTCTTATTTCAAGTATTGTGCTCTGTTCTTCTCTTACATCTTCAATTTTCACATTATTCTACAAGCCATTTTTAGTATTCAGAAATAATTCATTACTTCTATTAGTAATTCCAAAGTAATCATTTCCATCTGAGTTATAATCCATTATCCTCTACCTAGTGCCAATTTTTTCATCAATTTTAACATTTGCACTCTCTACTATAGTTTTTATTCTATAGTTGAAATATTTGTAAGCTTTACTTTTTAATGAATGGCCAAGAAACATACCTTCATCACTCCTTGGATCAAACTTACAAATATCATCATCTCTTTTGATGTAACATTTGCTTCCAAATATCCTAAAATACTTGATTGATGGTGAGTGACCAAACCATAACTCATAAGGTGTTTTGTCCATACCTTTCCTAATATGCACTCTATTTAGTGTGTATGCTATTGTATTGACTCCTCTCTCCAAAAGGTCTTTGGTATATCATTCTCAAACAAAAAAACCCTTGCTGCTTTAGTAATTAATCTATTTTTTCTTTCAATGATCCCATTTTGCTCAGGTGTATGGGGTGAAGATAGTTGTCTCTTGATACGATACTCTTCACAATAGATATTGAATTCTCTAGAGATTAATTCTCCTCCTCTATTTGACCTTAAGCTCTTGATTTTGACTCCATATTCATTCTCAACTTTATAATTAAATATCTTGAATTTCTTAAATGCTTTTGCTTTTTCTTTAAGAAAAGCTACCCACATCATTCTAGTGAAATCATTAAAAAAATCATAAAATACCTTTCTCCATAATATACCTTCATCACTCCTTGGATCAAACTTACTAATACCATCATCTCTTTTGATGTAACATTTTCTTCCAAATATCTTGAAATTCTTGACTAATGGTGAGTGACCAAACCATAATGCATAAGGTGTTTTGTCCATATCTTTCTAATCTGCACTCTATTTAGTGTGCATATTGTTGTATTGACTACTTCTCTCTCCAGAAGGTCTTTGGTATATTATTCTCAAACAACATAGCCCTTGCTACTTTAGTAATTAATTTTTTTCTTCTTTCAAAAATCCCATTCTGTTCAAGTGTATGGGGTGAAGATAGTTGCCTCTTGATACCATACTCTTCACAATGGATATTGAATTCTCCTCCATTATCTCTAGATTTTCTCAACTTCATTCTTAAATATCTTGAATTTCTCAAATGGTTTTGATTTTTCTTTAAAAAAAGCTACCTACATCATTCTAGTGAAATCATCAAGAAAAATCATAAAATACCTTTCTCCATAGTATCCTCTTGTAGGACCACTCATATCTATATGAATCATTTCTAACTTTTTTGTATTACAGAATGGCTTGGTAGGAAATGAGACTCTCTTTTTCTTAGCCAAAATACATTCCTTACAAATAGTATCAGTGGGCTTAGTGATCCTTGGGAAATCTCTTACAATAATTGTATTGCTGGCCTTCACAATGTTATAAAAGTTAATGTGACAAAATCTTCTATGTCATCACCAACTATTGCAAATCTCAGCTACAAAATATGTTATTTCAATAGAGTTTAACTGAAATACATTACATCTAGTTCTTGTGCCAGTACCAAGATGTTTTCCTTCATTGATTTTGATAATTCTTTTGTTATTACCAAAATATAGCTGGTAACCTTTGTCCATAAGTTGTCCAACACTCAATAGGTTATGCTTCAGTCCATCAACAAAGTAAACATCATCAGTGTATATTTTACCATCAAGTGTCATAAACCCAATTCATGTAATATGATAAGCTACATTTTTCCCTACTCTAAAAATTCCTCCATCATGGTTTTTGAATTTGACAAATTTTCTCTTATCACAAGTCATGTGATGTGAACAACCACTATCAATGATACAATCTTTCTTTCCAACTTGTGAGATCAGTGCACTTTCTTTTCTAATATTTTGTTGAGATCATCCTCCTTTATAGTTAAAAATCCTAATTCATCTTCACTTATTTTTTGATTAGATTCCTCTTCTTCTTCTTCTTAATTAGCATATGAATAATTTTTAGGTCTTCTAGACTTGAACCTTCCCTTATACTTTATTTCTCTCTTAGGACACTTTGATACATAATGACCACTCTTTGATACATAATGACCATATTCATTACATGTCCAAAATTTGAAGATGTTCTTACCATCCTTTTCTCTTTCCACAATAAGAGCCACTCCCTCTTGGATTTCTTCTTCAATGGACTTGCTACTACTGGCAATTTCTCCCTACACTTTTGTGTTTCTTGCTAAACTAGACTTGATGTTTAGTGCATTGAATGTTGTCTCAACTTTTACCAATTCTCAAGGCTATTTTAGATCAAATGCTACAACTTTCACTCTACCAAGAAATGTTTCTTTGGTGAAATTAGTAGTATAGGGTATCATCAACTAAATCATTTATTCTTTTGACTTGAAAGGCAGTGCCAAACTTTTTAAAATTTTCCATATTACTTCATCATCAAATTTCATTCCATCAAGAGATGTGATTCCTTCAAAAATCTTAGATATTCTCCTAGAATAGCTTCTTACAAATTCATCTCCAATCATTCTAGCATCTTAGAAAGCCTAATATAAATTTTTCAATCTAACCCTTTTTGCATGTGTATCACCCTCATAATTAGCCTCCAAAGTTTTCCAAATTTTATGAGATGTTTTGAGTAGTTTTACATGACTGTATCACTTTTAGGTAACACTAAGAATATTTATTTTCTTTCTCTTGTTTTGCACATAAACACTTCTCTTTGTTCCTTTGTACAAGTTTCAATATTTTCTTCTTTTGCAATATGTTTAGATGTCTTGGTTACAAACCAATATCCTAGACCCAATATAACTAAGATGGTGGGCGAGGGGGTGGGGGTGGTGGTTAATCAACTATATAGTAATCTTCAGCAATTCTTATATATTCAACCAAGTAAATAACTATCATAAAAAATGTGCATACACAATAAAAAAAAATATGTTGACTAGGGAAACCCTTGATCAAAGGGAAAACCATGGTGGGAATGATGCCCACAAAATAATGTACTAATCTAAATATTCCTTATTAGAGGATGGACCCTATTAGGAGTTGTAGAAGGTAGCTAAGCCAACTATCCAAGTAGCTTTAGGATCAGATCAACAAACCCACTGTCTAATTGATTTTGGTACTATATTCCTTTTAGGATGCACAATAATCTTTAACTTCTTCCTCTATCTAATATGTCAAACTTCTTCACCTTTAGATCATACAATCAGATCTGGAACTCATAAAAAATAACCCTTGAGGTCACAGATTAATAGATTACTCTACTCCTTTACTTCACAACTACCAATTCTTCTCTTCTTCTTAACCTCCAATGATGATAATCTAAAACTTGGAAAACATCATTTCTTTATACCACACTCAATATTAATTCCTTGGTTCAGCTCACCAATCTCAGTATTAATTTCTTGAGTTGGCTCCATACTTTATTATAAGTTAAATAAATGAAATACACATTTAATTAATTTTGTCGACTCATAGTTCTACACAATCTTTCACATGTGTGGCTTCTATAGATGTGCACTTTATGATGTCATCAATGTTTAGTGTACTACCTTTGGTTAACTATGCAACCGTTCATTCTAAATAAAATATACTATATTGATCATATAAAGAAATGATTTTCCCAATGCTCTGTTTCCCTGTGATTCTCTATAAATCATTAATAACTTTTATATGTAGTCAATTCAAGTTTTGCACACTTGTCCACATGTCACATACATGTTGTATTATATGCTAGTAACTGTGCATGAGTAGATACACAATGTATTGTCCTTAATACAAAAATCATAGTCTACCACTCTGCCAAATTTTACTAACTTATTACTATGTTTTCATCAATGAAAAACATAGTTATACACCATATCAATTTTCTACAATAATCCCCCATAGCATCAACATACATGCTAACAAGAAGTGTGTCAAAATTTTAGCATACACAAATCACAATAGTTTTTGACAAAGATGTCAAATTTATGAGTTATTTTTGGAAGACATTGTGAAAAATATTGGGCACATATTTAGAAAATAGTGTAGCTTACCATCCTAATAAAATGATCAGATAGAGATGATTAATAATGTTCTTGGAAACCTAATAAGATGCCTAACCAAGGAATATGATCAGGTTTATGATCAAGTACTTCCTCAAGATGAATTTTCTTAAAATGACAACACAAAGAAGTCTATTAGAGAGAGTCCATTTAAGGTTTTATATGACCTTCATCCAAGCTAATTTTGTGAACTTAGAGATTTGAAGAATCATGGAGAATCTAGTGGGAATTTTGATGAATTTTCATAGAACATGAGGGCAGAACATGAGTAGGTCAAGAAGAATTTGATGGAGCTAAATCACAAGTTAAAGAGCAAGGTATATGAGATAGGAAAGACTTACAACTTGGAGTGGGACATTGGAAGTTGGTTCGTCTCAACAATACAAGACTACAATATGAAATTCAAAGGAAGTTACAAATGAGAAGAATAAGACCAAGCAAAGTCCTATCTAAGTATGGATAAAATGTCTATAAGATAGACCTTCTAAAGGATTTTTATATTTTCCCCATATTTCAATGTCCAATACCTAGTCAATTATGAAGGCCTAGATATGATAGAGAAAGTGAGTAGTTTAGAGGTACATAAGAATTTTAAAGACATCCATGTACCTATCCAAGTGAAGCCTCAAGCTAAGAGATTTCTTGACTAAAGGCTTAAAAAGATGACAAGACATCAAATATACATTAAAAATCTTATCAAGTGGTATAATCAACCTAAAATAGAGGCTAGATGGGTAGCATATAGTTATTTTTTTTTTTTTGCATCATTTTGGGATTGTTATCTTGAGAGGTAACTTAGATTTTTTGTTGGAGGGGGTGAATGGTGTAGGAGCACTTAGGGTCCTAGTATAAATCCAATCAAATTTTAGTTTTCAAGTGGCTCTAACAAAACCAAAGATGAATAAGGACTAAAATAAAGCCCCAAGTGTGTTGCAATATCTTATTATCATGTTTATTAGATATGTTTAGGGTTTTCTTAAAATTTGTTTCAAATTTTCTTTATGAGAAATAAGCTATCAATAGGAGTCAAAGGTCGTAAAATGAGCTCCAATGATGTGTAAATGGAGAATAATATATAAAATAGAGTTTTAATATTCTCAAATAGTCACACTAGAACCATTTGAGGTGTTAATAGGTACTAGATTGATAAAAGTGTCAAAAATGCAAAAGTTGTCATTGAGAACATTACAACTTTGGAATATTGTCATGACAACATTGACAACTTCCTATAAAATACCAAAGAATTGGTTATGGGTTTGAAGAGAATATTGTGGCATATGTGTGGGAGGTATATAATCTCATTTCCAATCAAAGTGCAAGTTAGAGGTATATTTGTATGGATTCTCCATGTGAAGCAAATAGTTTTACCTATAATCTTTGTCACAATCGCATTGCAACACAAGAATCTACATGTTTATGGATTCAATTGGAAGTTTCTTTTGTATGATGTGATAGGTCCTTGAATTCACTTGTGGGGTGTGAAACTCTTTTTAATTTTCTTGTCTTTAGATTGGTTTAATTAAATTATTTCACTCAGTGATCATTCATTATGTAATGCCCCACCAAGGGACCCAAAAGAAATGACCTAAAGCTTTACTAAGTTTGCCAACATTTTATTTTTTTGAAACAAGAAGAATAACATACACATCAAACACATAGTAGCAAAAGCAATAACATTCAATTATCTATAAGCATACATAACGGGTTACATTCCTTAAGGATACCATGATGTTGAATTATATTTAAACTTAATTAATTCTAAGTCTAACATCTACCACATCAATAATGAAAAGTCCAATGTCCATAATATACATTTTTTCAGAATGCCTCTTGGCAAATGAAATTCAAAATGCTAAATCATCCACCATACGTGTCATAGGGTATGAAAGGCTTAAAAGACTATACATATGTAGAAATATAAATACATCATCCTCCTCAAATCCATGATACAAAGTACAATAATGCTCGAAGCTACCCTAGCATGTTCTAAGACTCTAGGGTCCCTAGTGATCCTTATGTGCTGACTAGTATCCTCTCATATTAACAAGGCATACTACGAAACACAAGGTTGATACTAAGCATTCTCTCTACTCCCATCCTAGTTTGTACTAGCACTTGAGGCATGGGTGAGAACATACAAAACTCTTATTAGGTTCATTTTAATCCCCATTTAATGTAATGTGTACACTTATTAAACAACTTATAATGAGTTATCCTAGTAGCCACTTAGGGCCTCGACCCCCATTGTAAGCCACTTCCTGACACTACAAGTAGATAACCTACCCTAGGCTCATAAAAGAACAAATCAATAATCATATAAAAATCACTTGAATCATACACAAGTGACTTGAAAGCATCCTAAAAATAAATCACAATGCCGAATGGTTCTCAACGAGCAATCGGGAAGTATCCCTATAATATTGATCAATGACAAAAAATGATAAGTCAAACATGTCACAACATGACATCATCAAGATTAAAGCAAACAGTTTACTCCCATCAAAGCGACTGGAAAGTAAGCCAAGTTTAATTGATCAAGGACTCATAAATGATTATTAAGTCAGGTATCTCATATACATACACCTTAGCTTCACACAAGAAAATTGAAAAGCAATTATGAACAATTAAATACAAACTCATCATAAAGCATATCATTTCATTACCATGGTTGGGTTAAAAAGATCAAAATCAACATCAACATGACATCACAAACACACAACCCCTAAGTCTCTAGTAACAACCTAAGACTAGTCAAAACTAGATCAACCCCAACACCCAAACACATAGACAACACCCATGAAACAAGGTAGTTTTATAAATTGGTTTGCTTTCAAAAACATGTTGAAGGGTTTCAAGTTCTTGTTTGATGTAAGTTTTTGAATACCTAAGTTTTGCATTTTCACCCTTACAAATTAATCCATTTCTTATGTTTGAATATAATACAAAATTACTCGCTTTGTTTTCTAAGTCGATTTCCTATGATAATCCAAGGGTAGTTTATTTATTTAACCCATTTTAAAATAATAATAACTGATTTCCAATAAAATAATCTAGATTTCATTAAAATTAGTATTATACTAATTTAATAAATTTAAGACTTAATTAAACAACTTGTCTTATAAATTAATCCTAATTAAATCATATTTAATTAAGTTAATTAATGAAATACAAAATTCACAATTTTACGATCCAAAATCATTATAATAATAGCTTAATTAAGACTTTATTAAATGTTATTAAAAATTTAAGTCACCTAATTAAGTTATTAATATCAATTGTTTATTTAAATATAAATTTTAATTATTACTAATGATTAATGACTTATTAATAATATAATAGCTAGCAATTATTTATTTACATTTTATAAATTAAAAACTTATTAATATTTAATATATAAATATATTAAATAACATTTAATATAAATTAATAAATATAAAATTAATATTAATTAATAAATATAATCATAATTAAATCTTAAAATAGAAATTTAAAAAATTAAAAATCATACACATTTAATGCCTACTAGCCATAATAACTATGATGGCTACCATGCAATAGGTAGACTTTTGCCACAGGCAGTGCTTGCACACACAGATTGCATATATAAAGGTAAGGGGGATGGGGTGGGGTTAAGATTCAAAAAAAATATTTAAAAAAATCCCCTTCCAATGCATAAAACATGTATTTTATTTTAGTTTAGATTTCCACTAATAATATTTTAAATAATTAAGTAAAAAAAATTATTTTAATAATTTTTTTTAATAAATATTTTCAAATATAATCTGATAGAGAAAATATCATTAACCAATTGGATTTCCAACCTAGAATTTTATTTTCAAATTCAACCCCTTCCCAAATTAAATACAATTTCTATCATCTAGAACGACGGTATCCAATTGGGTTTTCTCTTGATCTCTTTGCACACAGAAGGAATCAACATGCATATTATGATTTTCCAAAAATTACAATGTTGAAGGATTCATTGCAATGAAATACAAACAATCATATTCATAGTCATGAAGAAGAAAAGATTATCTAAATAATGTAATTTAACTAGGTCCATAAAAGTCAAGAACCTACTAGTTCTGATGCTAAAATCGCAACACTCAGAAGATTTGCGAGGGAATTCGCTCCTATCCAAGAACTTTTCTCCAACAATTTTCCCAAAAATTTCCCTTCCAAAATTTGCTTCCAAATTTGCTTCCGAAATTCATGTCCAAATTTGTGCTCCCCCAAAAATGAACTCTCCAATTGTGATAACAAGTTCTCTCCTTAAATTAGGGCACTAATTGTGCGTTCATCTAGGAGAACTCCATGCTCACTAGACTTTAACTCCTTATTAACTTTTATTTATCTTTTCTTTATCTTTTCCATGCACATTTATTGAATTACAAAATTATTCTATTTAATTTCCACTTGACTTCTCTATTATTTAATTTACTATATTTAATCTCGTGCACACTTTATGCAATTAAAATATATTTATCAAATTCACTTTTTTTCTCTTTTTAATTAATTTCTTATACTTTAATCTCATGCACGCATCATGTGAACTTAAAATGTTTAATAAATTAATATTTTTTACTTTTAAATTTATTTTTTAAACTTAATCGATAAAATATTTATTAACTTAAATAATAATAATATTTAGCATTTATTTAAAAATGAAATCTAAATATATTATTAGTAAATTAAATAAATATTTTCACGTTCTAAATTTATCCTTATAAATTTTATCTTCAAATTTAATTCTTTTTATTTAATTAATTTCTTCATTAATTAAATATAATTAAATATTAAAATACCATTATAATTTTCTATTAAATTAAATCATTAATTCAATCTTTTAATTAGACTTAATTAATAGAAAATTCACCAAAGACTCATTAAACTAAACACAAAAACTCATCATAACAAAACACATACAAAATAAAACTAAAGGGTTATAATCATGAATTAACATCATTCAATGCATTTAGAGGGTACTCAACTTAGATACTTGTCCTAATTTTCTAGGACAAATGGCTAAAAGGGTTCATATTTGGACTCAAGAATTTATCTCCCCACTCTTACCATTGAGACAATGTGATAGGGTATGTTCATCCTGGCAATTCAAGGAAGTCGATACCCAATACCTAGAACCTGCATAAAATCCATGCATGTACAAACACAATATTGTAAGCTAAACATGCAATGACAAGAATTGGTATATAGTGTAGATCCTGACTAGTAGGTGACTATGACTCCCTTCCTTAACCACATTAGAAATGCCATACATAAAGAAAACAAACACACAAACCATACACATGTAGTATGGGGTAAGTATCCATAAGAAAACACATATGATAATCCATCTAACTAATCATCATCAATAGCTTGAATACACTCTATAATCATCATACATGCATGAAAGATAGATTACCAAGTAATCTCATCATATAATCAACTGAATGTAAAAACAATATCTGATAATCTCAAAACAATACAACTAGTAATCAACCATATAACTAGCCTAAAAGAGTTTGACAGTGATAGCAGAAATGTGAACTAGGGGAAAGCACTACATCCACTCCCCTAGACTTAGGCTTACTCTTGGAAGCCTAGAAGAATGGTAATACTAATGAACTCACTCTGCGGGTCCCATTGGACCCTTTCCCCTTGTAGGAGGATATGACTCTACTGACAACACTACAACAACAATATCTGAGATAAGAAGGTGCTATAATAACCAAAATACATACTACTTTTAGTCATTTAGAGCAATATGATTCTAGTTTAATAGTAAGCCAAAAAACATATTGATCCAACATTCACTCTTTTAACAAATACTGAAATAGATCCCCTAAACTCTCTAAACAAGAACAACATAATTCTTGGAAAAACAATCAAAGGCATACTACTTAAGCATAGATGAAAGATACATGTTTTGATAATAGAATAAGTTCCAAGTTTCAGTTTTGCCTAAATTTAGGTTTACAAATAGTTTAGTTTCAAAGTTTTAAGTGTTGAATTATGAAAAATATACAACTAAAAGTTTAAGTTTGTTTTAGTTCAACTAGTTCAAGTTTTAGTTTGAAAAGGATACACATAACATTTTAAAGTTTTTATTTTTGTTTAGCTAGTTAACACTAGTGGCATTCCAATATACCTAGAGCTCCCAATGTAGAAACTTAGGCTCTGATACATTGGACCACACAAAGTTAGTGTTCTTAAAATGACCCTAACATTAAATCCAATGGTGGAATCTATAAACACTCTTGGAATATGTTAGAAAAATTTTATATACTATGTAAATATAGATTTAAATGTTTTTAATTAAGAAAAATAGGTTTTAAAAGGATTGTAAAACCTAAAAGTTCTTACATAACAAATGGCTGCAAATTAAAAAAACAAGCCCAACAACTAAACAATAGCCAACAGAAAGGCCAAAATAAAAAATATGTGCAAAGAAAAAATGACAAAGAGCTACAGAGACTATAGAAACCAAGGATGAAACTTGACAATTCTTCACTTATTCCCCTTCCTTCCTTTTGAGGTCCTAGATAGTCTTTGGCACATCATAGGCTCTTTGGATCTCCTTGGCTATGAGCTTCTAGATTTTTCCATAGGTTTGATCCAAGTGGCTTTGGGTAATGTTAGTTATGGTGTCCTCTTCCATCCTATCTTTAGCATTCTCCTACTCATCGTTCTCCATAATGAAACCCCTAAATTTCATCTTCCACCAAGAATGACAATGTTCTCATTGAGAGAATTTAGAATAGTGAGCATCTAATTAGCCATGTTATGGTTGTAATTCTCTAGATTTTGCATCATTTTTTCAACCAACCTTATTTCATCCCCCTGGTCTATCAATATCCCTTAATCATTCCTTTTCCCTTGGCTTTCCATTCGTCCCATTCTTTCTTTTACCTCCTCCAACTCATGAAAAGACCATTTAATAGATTGAAAGTTATCGATCATGCTATTTTTTGCATTATTGAGTAAATTCATGCCCACTTCCATCACATTGTCTATGTTGGCCACTAGTACTAGTTCTATTAGTTCCTCCAATCAAATCTTGCCTTCCTTTTCTTCAAAGGATTTGAGGATTCATAATTTCTCTTACAATCACTATTTTGTCAGATTTGGCATTAAAATTTCTCCAAGTCATATGCCTATCTTTTATAAAAACCTCACCACTTCCCTCCTCCATATTTTCCTTTTCCTACTCCTATGGTGGAATGGGAAGGGGAGGGGGTATAGAGATCTTTGAAGCCATATCATTTTTCCCCTTTAGAGGCATATCTTCCTCTTTATTCCTCTTCTGCTTCTTTTTGGGGTTAGTAGTTGGCTCCTATGTAATCTCTACATCCTCCCCCCTTTTCTCATCCTCTATTTCCATATCTTCTCCTTCTTCATTGTTTTGTTCTTCCCCCTAACTAGCTATTTTGGACACATGGCCCCTAGGGCCTTTCCTCCAGGGAACTTTATTTGGAGTAGGAGTATCCTTTTCTCTGCCCCTAGTTTCTTCCCTAACCAACAATATTCTTCCTCCTCCTTCAAGCTTAAGCTTTGGATTTACTCTGTATCTAAGAAATTGGAGGTCCTCATCTCCTCCAAAGCAACCATAGAATGAGCTAGAGATTTGCTGCTAGATTGAGCTTTGAAATATTTGCAGAGGAAATGAAGTAAACCCTCATGCAAGGTAGGGTTAGCACTAGCTTTTATCTTATATCATTAAATATTCTTATTCATGGAAGAATATATGTAAAAATGAGAAGAAATCTTAGCCCTAGAATGGAAATAATTGAGCAAAACAAAATGATGGCTTCTGACCCTATCAAACCTTGCATCCAAAGAAATAAAGTCGATAACAACCCTCATCACATACCTCTAGAGTTTCTTAATTGAGTCCATCTCATAGTAAGTCTCACTCTTCACTGGCTCTTCTTTTCATCCATGTTCCTGGAAAAATCCTTCACCACATTTACAATTTTTTTTTCTTTGTAAAACTTTAAACCCTCCATGGCAAATGATGTCCACATTTATATGATGTGACACCCCATTAATCTTAATCCTACCATCCTTCGAAGACTTTACTAGGCGATTGGTAATTGTTGAATCATACCCATGAAGCTTGGCAATGTAGTTTGCAATGCCACCCTTTTCAAGTTTCTCCTAGACCTTGGTTCCTTGTTTCCATTTGTCCACCTCTCCCACTGATTCTCTTCTACTCCATTTTCCCACCAGCTTGATAAACTGAGTGATATCATTTTGCAAAAACACAATCCTCTCCTCTGATTCCTCTATCCTCTATTTTCTTAGTCAAAAACTACCTTTTTCTTTTAGTTCTACTAAAATGGTAAAGAAAATAAGAAACCCATAAAGCATGGCAATTAGACACTAAATGTACCATCTACTAGCTCCTCCCTATTTTTTATAAATGCATTGACTTTTGTACATATTTGCATTAATTCCCATACCTCCCTAGATCCTCTTCTAATCAATTAGGCATTTTTTGACTGATAGAATATTCCCTTTGGTGTTCCATATCATTTTCATTTCTTTATTGACTACCTTGTTAGCTAACCAATCAGCCATTGAGTTAAACTCCCTATACTCATGGCTGAGATGGACACTCTCAAATTTTCCAAGTGTTATATGGATTCCTTCCACTATGTTTTGAATGGTCTAGGAAGGTTGTAGAAATCCTTTAATACATCTAATGATATTGGATGAGTCCTCCTCTAGCCAAAGGTTTTTGCATTCCACCTCCAAAGCTAGTTTAATAGTTTGGAGAGAAGCAATAGCTTCCACATAGTGGTTTGTCTAATTTCCCAAGGGATAGGATAGAGTACCAACACCCACACCATGGATATTTCTAATGATGCCCCCACATCTCAAAGGACTAAGTTACCTTTAACTACTCAATTGAAATTGGCTTTATGCCATCCTTTGAGGGGACTTTCCACTTGACCTCCTATCTTTTCAAGCTCCTATCCTTTTCCTTTTCCTTACTCTTACCTCCTTCACTAATATCTTCACCCTTCCTTATAACAAAATTTTACCTCATAGTGTTGTTGATTTTATCCATAAGCACATAATCCAGAGCCTCCTTATCTCTAAATATTCAATTGTTTCTCTCCTTCCAAACTCCCTAGCAAAAGTGGGCCAAAGTCTATGAGCTAATACTATGTGATTTTGTGCCTTTGTACAAGTTATCCCATTGACAAAAGAAGTCCAAAATATTTCCTAGCTTGCACCAACTTACCCCATAGTTCTTTGGGAGATATTCCTAGACCTCCATTAAATAAGGGCAATGGATGAAAATGTGATTAACCATCTCCAAGTGGTGATTGCAAATAATACATCTATTAGGGATACACGAACCTCTTTTTTCCAAATTATCTAGAGTGAGAATTTTATCTTGAAGCATCATCCAGAAGAAAATGTTAATTTTAGGGGTAAGGCTAGGCACTTAGGCCTTAGCCCAAAGAGTTTTCTCCTTCAAGCTCCAAAGGGAGTTTTAGCTTGAGGCCACCAAGTATGATCCACTAGGATTAGCCTCCCATATTAGTTCATCCTTATTATTATTCAAAAAAAAAGAACTCAACATCACCATTATCAGTTTAAGATCATTTGAAATCAAAGATAGGTCTGTCATCCCTAGTCCTTTCTATAGTCTCTTACTTTCATTCTAAACAACCTCATACAAGTATTGACCCAATTATCATATGTAGAGTTATTAATGAGAGGACTCTAAATCTGGTAATTATCATGCTAGAAGAGGATGTTTTCTCCATTTCCCACTTTCCATTTGGCCTTAGAGATCCCATTCCAAATAACTAAACCATTAAGGATGTCAAGGTCATTAAGAAAAAACCTTAGAGTGTCCTACTAATATACTTCTCCACTAGAGTGTCCCTCCATTCCCTAATACCTATTAAATATTTGCCAGACTTGCTTAGCTAGAAGTGCATTATTGAGATGCATAAGTTTTCTAATTTCCAGCCCTCCATAGCACTCGGGGAGACATACATTATCCTAGGCCACTAGAGGGTATCTTTTTTGTTTCTCCATGATAGATCATAGAAAATCTCTCTAGATCTTTTCCATTTTGTCAGCATATTTTACTAAGATCCCAAAGACACTCAAGGCACATGTTGGAAGATTTTGAAGAGTGGACTTCACTAGAAGATATTTTCCAACTTGGTTGAGAGTGGTACCTTTCTAACCTACCAACTTCTTACTAAACCTATCAATAATTCCATTCAAGAAAGATTCTGATGGCTTTTTCCCCAAAGAAAGTTGAAGATAGCTTGAATGTCAGTTTCCCACCCTACACCCAGCAATACTAATAATCTTTCATTTTCTATCAATAGGGGTCTTGATAAAGAAAATTGAGCTTTTCTTGCCCTATTATTTAGCTAGCCAGTTCCCCTAGTATAAAAATCTAGTAATCTCTTCATCGATTTTGCCTCCTGAATTGAAGCTTCTCCTCCCATAGTAATATCATCCACAAATTGTTAGTGAGTAAAAGAAACATACCCTGAAGAGGTCTTTATTCCTTTCAAGATCCATTTCTATCTTTCTCTTTGAATCAATCTCCCTATACACTTAGCCATGATGATGAAAATGATGGGAGATAGGTGATCTCCCTACTTTAAGCCTCTTGATGGTTTGAAGAAATTTGATAGAGCCCCATTAATCATGATAGCAAGAAAAGTGGTAGAAACAAATTGGGAGATGAGTTTACATACATGGTGATCAAAACCAAAAGCTTGGAGAACTAAACCAAGGAATGTAAAATCCACCCTATCATAAGCTTTGGAGAGATCTAGTTTCAAAAGAAGGCCCTACCTCTTCCTAGCCTCTAGTAAAAAAATGACTTCATGAACAATTATAATAGAATCTGAGATCTATCTGCTAGAGAGAAAGCCTGTCTACTCTGGGGAAATGATCAAAGGAAGAACTTTGAGGATTCTAGTTGTCAGAACTTTCAAAATGATCTTATAAAAAGAATTGCAAAGACTAATTGGTCTAAATTGGTCCATAGCATCTACCCTAGGGGTTTTAGGAATAATGGCTAGAAAGGTAGAGTTGAGCTCTTTCAAAAGATTCTTGGCTCGAAAAAATTTCTACATTGTCTTGACAACATCCACCTTAACCACCTCCCAATAAACCTAGAATAAGAAAGTAGGAAAACCATCTAGCCGTAGGGCTTTATCAACTAAGAGAGAAAATAAAGCTTATTTTACTTCCTGATAACTTAGTATTTCCCTCAACATACAATTATGGTGAGATTGAATCAATATGGGAAGAGATGAAACAATTTCCTTATGGTCCTCCATTAATGACATAGGATCCCAGGAAAGAAGTGAAGTGAAACATTTAATCGCCTCATTAGAAATATCACTATCATTAGACAAAAGAGATTGGCCCTTTTTGATACTTGTAATCTTATTGTTTTCTCTATGCTTAAGAGTGGAAAGGTGGCAAATCTAGCATTTTGATCACCCTCTTTAAGCTAGTTATTTTGGATCTTCATTTCCAAAAGTTCTATTCTCTACTAATAATGTTATGTAGATCAAAGAGAATAGACATTTCTATGTTCCTATAATGATCATTATATCCTTCCTATTTTATTATATCGTAAATAGCACAAAGCTAATTAGACTTCTCCTCCATGGCTTGGAAAATATGACCAAAGCCTTTCTTGTTCTAAACTTTGATATTACATTTTACATTTCACAATTTCTTAGCAACCCTAAACATTGCATTCCCTTCTACCTCAGTGTTCCACCAAGAGGAGATCCTAGATAACATGTCTATGTGGGATATCCACATCTTTTTAAAATAAAAAATAAAATTCTGCTTGGCCCCAAGAGGGGCTATTGAAAGGGAAATAGGGGAATGATCAGACCTAACTCTAGGAAGAAGGGAGAGCTTACAAGAGAAAGAGTTCAACCAATCTGATGATATGAGAGCTCTATTAAGGTGGACTTGGATACAATCACTCCCTATTTACCTATTGGACCAAGTGAAAACCCCACCAGAAAGATCAACATCCAAGAGAGCCATACTGTTTATAAAATTTGAGAGATCCAACTTGTTATCCAAGTCCAGAGCCAAACCCCTAGATTTTTCCTCACTAGAAAGGGGAGTATTAAAATCTCTCATAATTATTCATTTTTTAAGGTTGAAATTCTAAATTATAGTACAAAGCTTGGTCCAATAATCCTTCCTCTCCCACTTTGAATTAGGAGCATACACATTTAAAAGAAACTAAGAGTCTTTGCTAATAAAATGTAGAACTTTACATAACAGTGAATTGCCTTCATTATTAGTGGTAATTACTAGGAAATTCTTATTATTGTAGAGTGTGAGTAGTCCTCTAGATGTTTCCTTAGAATTTTTGGCCTCTCCATTTATGCTATTACTAAAGGAAATCTTACCCACCAGAGCCTTCTTCATTTGAGTTTCTTGGATCAACATAAAATTAGTTTATGATCCCTAATCATGTTCCTTACTATCTCCTATTTATTGGTTCAATTTAGCCCCATTATATTCTAGGATATTATCTCCATTTCTTTTTAATAGAGCACTCCTTCATGGTTCTTTGGCTGCCATTAGCCAGATTCCTTCTAGCCTCCTCTTGAATGGTTTGGCTTAAACTCTTTCTACCTAATGTCTTTGGTTTGACCCCCGCATCAGGTTTAACTTGAGACCTAGTTACTACTAGTGACATTGAGGAAGGATATCTACTTTTCTTCTTCTTAACATTGGTCCAAATCCCTTGGTAAATATGGTTTTCAATTTTTATTACATAATATTTTTCTATTTTTTCCTAGAATCCCTAGGCGAGTCCCAAATTACGTGGCTAGAAAAAACATACACAAATATGGATGGATGAAGTGTTAGATGGATTTCCATGAAAAATCCAAGGGTATATGTGAAAATAGGTTACTTTGAAGGTTGTATGAGCCAAGATCAATAATATAGTGAATTAATTCACTTGGTAATTGAAGACCATAAATTTACTATAGTCATTGGAAGCCTAAAACCCTCATTATTAGTCTTCATTTTAGGATAGTATTGTATGGACATCATGGAGGGTTGAAACCTAGAAGATATGTTAGAACTTTGAAAGGATATTTGGAGTAATGATTAGTTTGGGGCCTTCTTAAGGAAGTTGAGAGTTATCAAGAAATGTTTTAATTAGGAGGCCTAATTAGCACCAAAAGGCTAGTATGTCTAATACAATGGTTTCATGAGATCATTAATAAAAATATGGATCCCTTGATTAAGATGTCCCTAAAACTTGTTTACAAACTCAATGTGGAATCCCCTATTACTATTTTTGCAAACATCACAATCATGGACTACTAGGAGTGGTACTTGGTAACTTGAATTAAGGAAGATTTTTTTTGTGAGAATGAAACTAAACTTGATAGGAGTGATATAGCAAGAAGCTAAGTTGGTTGAATAACTTCTTTGGTAAAAAACATTGAGAGAACCCTTTTGAGATATGCATAAGATCTTAGAGAGAAGCCCTAGGAGGTCAAAGTAAGACCTTAGAGAGTCATAGATGAGATTTGGATTTTTGTGTGAGAGCTCCCTATCAATAGTTAAACAAACATAGATGACATCCTGATAAAAATGTGTGTGAGTGTGTGAAGGCTAAGGTCATATGTGTAAAATATTTGTAAATATTATGAGCTCAAAGTATTATGTAATTATGAAAAGATGCAATTTAGCTTGTATTATTTTATGTTAATGAGGTTCTATTTTAACTATAATTGGAAAAATCCTCAAGGATGCCTCAATGAATTATTTTTATGACTTACATTAAAGGAAGCTTTATTTACTTGGTTGTACTGGTGTATGTATATGTAATATTAGTACATGTGAGTAAGAAATCTAAGGGACTATTGTGATGTAAGTTTTTAGATATGGTTTTGAGATATGAAAAGTATTTGATATAATAGAGGAATAATGAATGAGTGTAGTGAGTATATTTGGCAGAGAGTGCTAGTAGATAGTTGATCAATTTCTATTATTCTAAAAGGAATAATAGAGTGGCCAATTAGACAAAGAGTTTGGTGCTCTTGGTTTTGAAGCTATTTTGACACTAGGTCCTTTTGTCTTCTACAACTCCTACCAAGATTAGAATTTACTTGTAGGGATTCAAAGTCCCCTAAAAATGACTGATATATATGTACTAAATGTATTTCATATTCTCTAAGCATAGTCCATCCTTTGTGACATAAGGAGGAATGAACTAACTAGGGCCAATGGGAAACCTAGCTATCCAAACCACATTGCTAAGTAAACACAATAGAAGCAAAAAAAAAAAAAAAAATACCAAAGAGAGAGAACTAAAATAATTTTATTGATTCATCAAATAATCAACACACATGCCCATTTGCAAAGCCTTTGGGGATATAGCTAGATACAAAATACATTCAAGATCCATGATCCAACTTCAAATTCACATTTCTAGACACATATGTATTTCACTTTCAAAACCCTTTCATTTCTTCTCCCACTTTCTTATCTAACTTAAGCTTAAATACCCTATTTATACTTTCCAAAATTCATTATAGAAGATTATAGAACATTACATAATAGAAATGCTGACCCAAAAATGGTCAACACTCATCCCTATATAAGATCCTATCATTAAATTCATAATTGAAATTAAATGTGTAAGACAACTCCCACTAAGAACCAAAACATAGAAAACTTGGGTAAAGAAGAAACTAAGCATCAGCAAATAATAGGCTCACTCAACACATGAATGAACATGCATCCCATACTAGATAACTTGGCACATACTGGAAAACTCAACACACATTAGATAACTCGGTAGCTACTAAAACTTAGCAGACACTAGAACTATGTAGTAACTAGAAATAGGAGCTTGATAGCAGCTAGAACTCAAAATTAATTGGCACTCAAGAGTGATTGACACTCATAAATGACTTGCAAAATGAACAAAAAATGCTATATTACAAGGCAACCTAGAATAATCCTACATCAAACAACCATTCTTTAAAGAAATGATTCCTTTGAATCATGCAAGTGTCATAACCTGAGCTAAACCCAACATAGATTAAGAAATACATGTAGCATCTTCAACTGGTCTATTCTTCCACTTCACCAAGTACTCATAGTAATATTTTCCTCTTGTTCTTTTACCAACTCTTTGATCCAATACATTTTTGTAAGAATTTTCCTTAGGGAAAGATTCAACCCAAGATCATACAAATCAAACACACGCACAACTATAGACCAAAAAGAAGTATGATCAATTTATCAAACTATGTCCTCAAGCATTGCTTTGTATTTTATATTTAGTATATACAAACACACTAGGAGTGCCTATATATAAAGGCCTCTCAAGAAGCACCTAGAATGTCTCTAGAAACAACCAAGAGATAAGATAAGCATTGACAACTAAGCACACACCTTATCCAATATTCTAGATGAGTGGATAAAATTAAGAAGGTTGTAGACACCATGTGCTTAATTAGTGTGCTAACTTCTATGTTGTAGACACAATGTGTATAAAAGAGGTGTGAACTCCTATGTTGTCAACATGACAACTCACAAGAGTACGCATACTCCTAGGTGGCTAATAAATAAATATTAAAATAATGTATTAACCTAAGTTAACTTAAGTAAGCATAAATAGTAAATAATCATTTACACCAACACCCCCCCTTAGGTATGACTTAGGGGAATGCCCTTAAGCTTATGAAAACTAGGATGAAATGCATGATGGGTCTCAACTATTAGGCCATGTTAGGTACCCATTTACAAAATGAAGATGCACATCTCTCATAAAGTGGGGAAAGAGGGAAAACCTTATGGGAAAACGCTCCCCCAAAAAGAGAGATGAAAAGGGATACATGGATGGATGGAATAATCAAGATGAAACCATTATGACATACATCCAATATATACAAGAGAAAAATAGACAAGGAAAAAACACCCTAAGAGGAAAAAGTCCCCCCCAAAAAGGAGAAGAAGAAGATGAGATAGTCCCCCATCGATAAAAGTAGTGTGCCAATCAGTGAGAAATGCCTCGATGAAGATGCTAATCCACGACCTCTATATGATGTTCCTCCTATTTGGAAGAAAAAAAGGCAAGGGTACCTATGAGATACATCATCTAGATGGAGAAGGAATCTCTATGATGACTAGTATCATTGAAACTTGTTCAAGTGTCCCTGTGTTGATATTAGGTATGGCTTCCTCCAAAGCTGCTGAGAAGAAATGTAGATCAAACAAGGAGGGATGAAGAACCTACTTTAGGAAACAAAAAGTCTTCTCAAATGTGAAAGAGACCTCCTGCAGATGTTGTAAATGAGAATTCACAATCACGCCAACTTAGAGAGATTGATCATGTAGAGCATGGACTTGAGGGTCAGAGTGGGCCCTTGTAACAACTGTAAAATAATCCTCCTTAGCAAAGAGAAGTGATAAATCATCATTAAAGTCTCCCATATCCATTGTGTGTGATGTCAAGAATAGAGCCAAAATGTCTAGCAAGAAATCATTACTTGGAAGACCATGTGTACCTTGCAGTGTTGAAGTACATGAATCGGTCATTATAGCAAAAGATGAAGTATCTGCCTCAAAAAGAATATGAATGTCATCAAGAATATCTTCCAAATATTCAATGTGAGACTCCATAAATGGTCCTACAAGGGCAAGAAGGAATTCATCACATGAAGGTAGAGTAGGAAGTCATAAATGGTCCTGCTACACTAAATCTAGAGCATCTATGACTACAATAGGATTAGTAGGAGCAACAGGAGCCACAGATGTGATTGCATCTAAAGTTGAAGAATCCATAGCCTAAGTAAATAGATACAAAATGTCCTCTAGGGATGGAGAAACACATGGATCTTCATATGCTTCCCAAATAGACATCAAAATATCATAAGGAAAATGTGTCATTATAAGAGGATCAACTATCAACTATCAATGTACTCCATTTGCGATAGTTCCTTGTTGTCAATTGTGATCTAATACTAGATTGACAAATCTAACAAGACTCCATGAGATCAATCAATGAACCCCCAAAATGTAAAGAAACTTGGCAATAAAGAATATAACCGTTTCCACATAACCCATAATAGATCTAAAATAAACACGAAATTAAAATCCACATGCAAGAGAATAGACAACATACCCACAAAATTGTGACACAAGATATACCTTGGGAAACCCTCATTGAGGGAAAAAACCCAGCCTCCAAAAGCATCCGTCATCATGTATTATTCAGCAAAAATACCATTGCCATACAACCATGGAAGCCTTCATGGCCATAGCCACAACCGAGAAAACTATGTGAATAAGCATGAATCCACACATCCCATGCCATGCTTTCAACCTTCACAAATGCTCCCTTGGCTAACCTGTCAAGCCTTGTCCCGCTCGACTCTTGCCTTTTGTCTTCTCCTTGTCACTCACTCTTACTCTCTCTACAACAACTACCCTTGTGGTTGCTTATATAGTAGCAAGTCCCACAAAACCACTAAGTGGTATTACATAAACCATGTGCTACCTAACCCACTGACCCCACATTTAATATTGGGCATTTAATTATTTTCCCCAATATTAAATAATTACATGAAATATTATCACAATGTTACAATACAACTCATCAAGAATATTTTATGGGAATTTTTACATGTTGCATGTCCATCTAGGTACAACATTACATAATAAAAATAAAATAATAAAATAACAATATTATGCAATGTGTGCAACACCCATTATCTCAACAATCTCCCACTTGTTGTATACATTGCATAGGGTCAATCCGTAGCCACACAAAATGAACAAGGGAACAATCCCTCCTAGCACATCCACCATCATGGATCAAAATACACCAAGTGCTCCATCCTGGTACTCGCAACAAAATCAAAGTATCCAGCATCTCGAACATGAATGATCTCACCTCCTATTATGCCACTCCCACTGGACATACATAGAAGCCATCCAAAGAGAAAACCACCCAACCTGTTGCATTAGAAGATCATAAAATCCTGTACCAACTGAAATTCCAAGCACAAATAACCTGATCCAAAGGTAATCACATGTATCCGTAGTTGTCAAAATATCCATAGCTGAAATAACACCCACAGCAAGTGCCAAACCCATCCAACTATCCATACCTCAAAGGTATAACAAGTGAATCTCATATCACTGACATATCCAATTTGCAACCTGAAATCAAAAGCCTCTAGAGCAATACCTGCCACATATATACCAAGAAGCTCCCACTGCAAAAGATAATGTCAAATCTATAACCAATCCACTCACAACATCTCAAAGAAGTGAATCCATGTAGTATCAAGGACATCAACAATACATAAACTAATATCCTGCAAGAAAAACTCTCATAACAAGTCTCCAATAGTCTCTCAAATTCTCCACAACCAACAAAGGAAAGAGATAAAGAAATAACCATGTCATCTCTCACATGACATACATGAGCACAAACTAGTGATCACAATCTCAAATCCAATGTAAGTCAAAACTGAACATCCAAGAAGATATCCAACACTAGAGAAGCCATGCAAATCATAACCTGTATCATGTCCTTCTACACACACCTCTAGATGTAAACTGTACAAGTATGATCTCCTCCATTAAACCCCAACAAGAAGCCTCAACAACACCCAAACCATACCATATAACTCATCATGGATGTAAGCCTCTCACAAGAAGATCAAACTCAATAAAACCATTCCTAAACCAAGGAATAACCATTCGTAATCCAAGGAATATGCCCAATATAAAACCATCTCCCAAACTCAACCATCATAACAATATATGCACATGGAGATAACCAATGCTTAACCATCTCTCAAATGAACCCTCCAGAATTAACTCATGTACCATAGCTCAAGATCCATATCCATGAAAGACAAGCATAAATATAATGCAACTGAGAGAAACAATGGGCTATACCTCTCAAGTAGCAAACCGCCGAGTAGACCAAGAGTGGGGAATGAGAATGCTCATCAAGATACCCAAGTCTCCAACCAAGACTCATCTAAGAACAATCTCCTCTCAAGTCCATATCAGGTGACTGCCCCTCAGACTTCTTGTTGAAACCATCAACTGTCCCAACAAATACTTCTCTAATAAGAGAAATCAGCATCACCACCGTCTCTAAGTATCCATGAGCACCTGTAACTAATCAATCCATGCCAAATCCAAATGCAACATAGCAATATCATGAAGTATCTAGCTTATGATTAGTGTACTCAATACCAAGAAACTAAACCAAGATCAATGTCAAAGTTCCAACCATGGCCTCAGGAACATAAACATGACAACATGATCTTACCATCTCAACTAAAGAGATAACATGCTCCATATGAACACACCATAACATGTCACAACTCTAAATGCATATCAAGAATATACCATGACATAATAATGAAACCATCCTCATACCAAGGATAACATGCCAAATAAAAGCATAAATCACACCTTTTCCAAGAACCCTATGAGTCCTCAAGATGCAACCTTCTCCACACACCATGAAGAAAACTATCTCCACATACCATGAAGAACCATCTCCATACACCATGAAGATAACCAAGAACTCCATGAGTCCTCAATATCTAACCATCTTCAAACACCATGAAGATAACAAGTGCACCATGCAAATGTCAAAGACGCTTCTGCAGCAACAGGATCTAAGAAAAACCTCCAACATCTGCAAACACTCAATAAATATATCAATGCCAACAACTCCCACTCAACTATGGTACCAAGTCACCTGTGGCATCAAAAAATCCATCTCCTACATGAAGATCCAAACCAAACTAGGAACTAATCCTGCACTGTCACCCCATCACTGTCACAAGCTCCCACTAAACCGTGTATCCAAGCTATCCATGAAATCATGATGAAAATACCATCCTCTAACCATGAGAATCAACCAAGATATCAAACCATCAAAGAGCTCAAAGTGCACATCATGAGCTCCATGATACTCAACCAAGAAGATATACCACCATAACTAAATCAAAAATCCAAGCTAATGAACATCAAGGATGTACCTGTATATCCAATCATGTCATGCCAAAATCCATGACACCATGATCACATCCATGAACTGAGCATCTGGTTCTCAATATGTCCAACCTGTTAGCATAGTCAACCATAATCCTCTGCCATGACTATACCTGGTAACAACATCTCATCCCTTCTACAAGAAGATAAAATCATGTGACTTAGGGCATAGACAACCAAAATCCAAGCCACCAATCTGAATATGCATCAATAATGAAAGATCAATGGGCAAAGACAACCCATAACCAAGCTATAAATGCAACCTATAAGTATAGACCACTTACAACACTGCACAACTTGTAGACCCAACAAGTCATCATGCATATCCAAACCAAATACTAATAACCATATCATCATGAGACCAATCTAAAATATGAATTGAGTATACAATGACATCAAATCTTAAATCTCCAATGCCATAAACTCACAATGTTACCATAGTCAAAATATACTATAAACAGTTCAGATAAATATATCAACAAATAAATCATACCAAACCTGCACCAAATTTGAACCAATGTGTAGATCTCTCCAAGAGCTTTCCGTTGACTACTCGAAGTCAAAAATCCGACTCTGTATGCCCAAGTTATGCCCTAATCCGTGCTCAAAATAAAAAACAACTAACTTTAGGGCTCTTAAAACCTGACAAAATTTCCAAATCATGGAACCAAACCTACACCATGTTTTAGTGCTCTGAATTAGCTTTCCAACACCTATAAGAACTCTGAAATCCGATATTTTGAGAAAAAGTTATGGCCATTTTACTAAGATAGTCTTTTTACCATTTTCAGTACAATTTTTCATTTTTATTTTTTTTTAGTGACAAAAATTCCGACGGGATTAAATTTGACGGCCATCATGGGCTGAAACCAAAAAACTCTTTCATTTCCTCTGAACATGGCCAAACTAAGGCATATTATATATCAAAATTTATGGAAATGTCGACCCGGATCCAATGGTGAGGTCTATTTTTACCCAGGAGGTCATTTCTGCATGCTACCCCCCAAAACCCTCATTTAAATGAAACATCCAAAAAAACTCTTTTGTCCAACAATTTCACATGCCCAAATATTTTAACATCCCATCATAACAGCAAACCCAAAAGCCTCAAATCTGCAATAAATCATTCATATATCTTGCCCTTTTTTTTAATCCTCTCATGCATTCCCATGGATTCAATCTAGGGTTACAATAATAAAACCATAGCTCTGATACCACTTGTAAGGAAACTTGGCAATAAAGAATATAACCGTTTCCACATAACCCATAATAGATCTAAAATAAACACGGAATTAAAATCCACATGCAAGAGAATAGACAACATACCCACAAAATTGTGACACAAGATATACCCTGGGAAACCCTCATTGAGGGAAAAAACCCAGCCTCCAAAAGCATCCATCATCATGTATTATTCAGCAAAAATACCATTTCCATACAACCATGGAAGCCTTCATGGCCATAGCCACAACCGAGCAAACTATGTGAACAAGCATGAATTCACACATCCCATGCCATGCTTTCAACCTTCACAAATGCTCCCTTGGCTAACTTGACAAGCCTTGTCCCGCTCGACTCTTGCCTTTTGTCTTCTCCTTGTCACTCACTCTTACTCTCTCTACAACAACTACCCTTGTGGTTGCTTATATAGTAGCAAGTCCCACAAAACCACTAAGTGGTATTACATAAACCATGTGTTACCTAACCCACTGACCCCACATTTAATATTGGGCATTTAATTATTTTCCCCAATATTAAATAATTACATGAAATATTATCACAATGTTACAATACAACTCATCAAGTATTTCATGGGAATCTTTACATGTTGCACGTCCATCTAGGTACAACATTACATAATAAAAATAGAATAATAAAATAACAATATTATGCAATGTGTGCAACACCCATTATCTCAACACAAAAAATCAAAGAAACCCCATCAAAAATGATACTATTGGCACATTATATGTGGTGCATGCACAATGAGTCACTTGTCAAATGAACAAAGTAGACCTCTGATTTTTCTTGAACTGCAACTACCATTTGAGGCCTAAGACTAGAACTAAGTAATGTAGCTGAATTTTGAAAGCAAGATAATGTAGAAATGGCCCTACTTCTGAAAGTGAGAATTTATATTTACACAACCCTAGTATCTAATTGTAGATCTATAAAGTAGATGAAAAATATGCACTTTAAAAAAATTGGAACTGGATTATGTGTCCAGATGAGCCCGTACTAAGCATTTTAAGTGGAAAAATTCAAGATTTGCAAGTTGTGGAAAAATTTAGGAACAAAGATATCAAACTTCCTACACCAACGTGTAGATCATGAAATTGTATCCCAAAACCAAAAAAAATTCTTAGAAAAAAGAGTCTATATGAGGTAGATATCACTATTTGAAAATTAATGCTACTGTTATTTTTTTGAATCGTCATTATACCTCAAAAAAACAAATGGCTCTAGATTTTTCCTTAGATGTCTAATTTGGATGAAACAAAATCTGATCTGGGGATTTTTGGACCTTTTGAATCTGATGCAAATATCTGATTTGCACCAATAAGCTTCAATCTTCACCTATGAAAAATCTCTTTTATGGTCTGATGACCAAAATTTTTTTGGACAATGATGTAGATCCAAAAAAAAGTAGAGATGTAGATGAAAAAAATGTAGATCTAAACATTAAATGTACAAATCTGAAATGATTATACCAATGCTACAAATTGGTCTTTTAGGGTCTAGTTTGCAAAAACAAATTTGCCTCAAGGTCGACTATGGCCAAAGATAGCCTTATTTATAGTCAATTTTTACCGAATTAGCATTTTTGATGCAATGGTGAGGTCAAATCTAACGTTGGACACTCCCAATTTTTGTGATACTCTGAAGTCAGGCTACAGTGATGAAGCAAGATGATGGCCTCGAGCAGCTTTGTGTAGAGGAATTCTCTAAGAGCTCTAATACCATGTAAGAATTTTCCTTAGGGTAAGATTCAACCAAAGATCATAGAACTTGAACATAAGCACAACTATAGACCAAAACAAAGTATGATCAATATATCAAAGTATGTGCTCATACATTTCTCTATATTGTATATTCAATATATACAAACATACTAGGAGTGCCTATCTATGAAGGTCTCGGAAATCACTTAGAATGTCTCTAGAAACAACCAAGAGATAAGATAAGCATTGACAACTAAGCACACACCTTATCCAACATTCTAGATGAGTGGATCACATTAAGAAGTTTGTAGACACCATGTGCATAAAAGAGGTGTGGACTCTTGTGTTGTTAACATGATAACTCACAAGAGTACACATACTCCTAGGTGGCTAATAAATAAATATTAAAATAATGTATTAACCTAAGTAAAATTAAGTAAGTGTAAATAGTAAATACTTATTTACACCAGCAATTTTCAACTTCTTAAATCTTCTTCATAGGATAATAATCTGCTACAACAACTTTATCATCTGACTCGTGATACTTATACAAATCAACAACATTGAATATTGAAGATATATAATCCATATCATTAGGTAACTCAACTTAATATGAATTACTACTATCAAACTTCCTTAACATCTTACAATGTCCAAACTTCTTCATCTTCAACTTAGTATATGTTCCAATTGGAAAGCTTCCTTTCTTCAAATGGTCCATCACCTCATCACCAACTTCAAATTATAAACTTATCAACATTCCATTTATACTTCTTATTACTTTGTTCCATCCTCAACTTTACTTCCTTACACAAAGACAACATATAATCATCAAATTCTTCCCCTACAACACTTCTCTTTTCTTCACCAACAAAATCCATCAAATATGATCCTCCTCTAGGTTGCATACCTATAATAATCTCAAAAGGTTTTTTCTCTGTACTCCTATTCATGAAGTTATTATATGTAAATTCAACTTGTGCTAATACCATCTCCCAATTACTTGGCTTATCTCCAACTAAACATATTAGAAAATTATTTAAGCTTCTATTCACAAGCTCTGTCTATCCATCTATATGTGGATGGAATGTAGAACTAAACTTTAACTCACTACCCATTTTCTTCTGCAAAATCTTCCAAAAATAACCAGCAAACTTACTATCTCTATCATAAATAATGCTTCTTGGTAATCCATGCAATCTCACAATCTTTTTGAAGAAAAGTTTAGTAACATGCTCATCATCTGATATCTTCTTACATTGTATAAAATGATCCATCTTAGAAAATCTATCCACAACAATAAGTATAGAATCACACCCTTTCACTGTCTTAGACAATCCAAGGAAAAAATCCATATTGATGCCACTTCAAGGTTTCTTAGGAACATAAATACGTGACTTACTCTTTTTATAACTTGAAAAACTCCATAACTCTTCACAAAATTTTGGACATCCTTATACATTTGTGGCCAGTAATACTTCTCCTTCAACAAACATAATGCCTTATCAATTCCAAAATGTTCAACCAATCCACCACTATGCTTTTCCTTACTCAAATTAACTATCATGGAACTTCTGGGAATACACAATTGAATTCCTTTAAACAACATACCCTCTTGAATGAAATATTCATCATACATACTTATGTGATCTATAAGATTTGGTTCTCTGAACTCCCTCCACACCTCTTAAAAATTGGGGTCACTATAATACCACTCTTTTATCTCATCAAAACCAAGAACTTCAACCTTCATCTCAGTCAACATAGAATGTCTTCTACTCAGTGCATCAACAACTTTCTTAGTGTTCCATTTTTATGCTTAATCGCAAATGTAAAACTTTTCAAGTACTCAACCCACTTCATATGTCACTAATTCAATTTATTTTTATTTCCCAAGTATTATAAAGCTTTATAGTTAGTATACAACACAAACTCCTTAGGAATCAAATAATGTCTCCACTTCTTCAATGCTTGAATAATAGCATAAAAATTTTGATCATACATGGAATAATTCCTTTAAGCATCATTCAAATTCTCACTAAAGAAAGCAATGAGTTTACCTTCTTGAATTAATACAACTACTATTGCATTACCACTTGTATTATATTCAACTTTAAAAACCTTCTTGAAATCAAAAGAATCCAATACAAGAAACTCAACAACCTTTTTTTTTTAAAGTCTCAAAACTCTTATCAGCTCCATGTGTCCGCTTGAATTCATTTTTATCTCCTCTCACTATGTTAGTCATAGCATTACAAATAGAACTGAAATTCCTTCTGCACTTTTTGTAAAAACTAGCCAAACCATGAAATGATCTTACCTCACCCAAATTCTCAGATCTAGGCCATTCCAAAATTTCGTTTACCTTCTTGGAGTCCATCTTCAAACCATAATTTCAAATAAAAAATCCCAAATACACAGTCTCTTCTTGCATAAAAGAACATTTTTTCAAGTCAATCATCAACTTCTCTACTTTCAATTTTTTCCATACTTGTCTAACATGCTTAATATTTTGTTCCTTAGTCTTACTAAATATCAATATGTCATACAAATAAACAATCACAAACTTATGAAAGAATATTTTTAGAACTTCATTCATTAACCTCATGAAAGTACTAGGTGCATTAGTCAAACCAAACGACATAACGAAGAATTCATACAAATCATCTCGTCTTAAAAATAGTCTTCCATTCATCGCCTTCTTTGATTCTAATTTGATGATAGCCATTCTTCAAATCAATCTTTGTAAAATACTTTGCTCTACTCAAACAATCTATTATGTCATCCATCTCTAGCATAGGAAACCTACATTTCACTATGATCTTCTTAATAGCTCCAGAATCAATACATATTCTCCATTATTCACTCTTCTTAGGTTCTAATATGGCATGTACAACACATGGACTTAGACCTTTATACAAAAAATCATGCACTTGTCTATTAAGTTCTTCATTTTCTATAGGTGCCAATCTATATGGTGCTTTATTGAGTAAACTAGCTCTAAGAATCAGATCCATACAATGAATTATACTCCTTACTAGAGGTAAACCATCAAGTAGATCTTTCCTATGAGGGAGTATTGGAGATATGTTACTATGATGCTATGTTACATTCATGAAAATTTTTTTCCTTGATGTCAACACATCAATTTTTTGTTGTATTTGATAGAAGAATAGTGGAAAGATCAAGTTAGTATAGATAGCTAGTTGAGTATTCTCACTACTCAAGGGTATGGGAGATACTTATGAGTATCTAGTATATGTAGTTAATTTTGGATGACAAAATGTATAGAAAGTTATTCAAGTTGGAAGATGGAAGATTAATGTTATCACTAAGTGTAACATGTTCTTAATGTGGTCCTATAATAATTAATTTAGAAGGTGTAACAAACGAGAAAGGGAATTGTTTTATGGACTTGGTATAAAGGAAGGACATTTTCCTTTATCATGATATATGTTTGGATGACATGAAGAAGTAATTGAAAGAATCATAAAGAGTAGAATGTGAAGTTGAGCAGAGCAGTGTAGAAGTGAAGGAAACTTCATTACCAACATTTTATTGTGTAGTGTGAGGTTTGATATTTGGATCTGAGGTTCATGACCTAGTCTACAAGGTTTGATAGTGATTGGTTTGGTTGACAAAATATAGCAAGGAAGAAATTCATAGTGGATTACTTGTTTGGCTAGTGACCTCTTCTTGTAATTGAAATTGCATATTTCGGCAATGGGCTCTTCTTGCATAATTTTTATTACAAATCCTAAAAAGGTTTGCACAACTTCTAACAGGGTTAGAATCTCCTAACAAGGACTCAATGTCTCCTAATAGGGACTCTATGTACTAAATATTTTAATAGAATCCTAATAGGGTCCATCCTCTAAAAAGGAATATTTATATTAGTACATCATCTTGTGGGCATCATTCCCACTATAGTTTTCTCTCTGATCAAGGGTTTCTCTTGTTAACATATTTGGTGTAACTGACTATATGCATCTTGTGGTTGTGGTTTACTTGGGTTGAATGGATAAGTTTATTTAAGGATAATACATGTTTAACTTATTGAATATCTAATTCATCCCCCCTTTCCCCCCCAACTCTCAGTTATTTTAGTTGACTATTGTTTCTAACAATTGGTATTAGAGCTTCAGGTCCCTATAAAGAAAGTTTAAAATATTTGGGAGATCCATGCCAAGTATGTTTAGGAAAGATAGTCTAAAGTTTCATGGAAAAAATTATTATAGCTAGAAAGAAGAGATGAAGATGCATCTACTGTGTATAGGTTTGCAGTATTGGATCCTAACAAAAACATTAATGACAACCATTGTTGAGAATGATTTGGAATCTTGTACCAAGGAAGGAGGAGATCTTCTTGTATGGTATGAGAGTTAGAGAAGCACTATTAATTGCACTTCTAAAATTGAATATAATTAGGTAAAGACACTTGTTACTTCACATTTGAATTGGAAAGCTTTGGAAACTAATTTTGAAGGTGATGAACATTCCAAGAAATTGAATTGATAAGATCATATGTAGGAAGAATATAAAAAATGGTTGCAGTTATTTAATCTCAAGGGGGAACTAAAGAAGATGACAAGATCACATGGAAGATATTGAAGACTTTAACACCACCATTTCAGTTAGTAGTTCAAATGATATAGTTTTTGATATATTGCAAAAAATATTTCACAAAGGAGACATTGCTTGGGATACTTGAAGTGGTTGAGAATGAGATTAGAAAATATAGAGAATTGACCAGAATAGAAACAATTTTCAGTGCCTTGAATATTTGACCTAGTTTATCAAGGACCTCAAGTGCTAGAGGAGACATTGCTAGCACTAGCATATCTAATGAGGATGAAAAGATTGAAGAAGGAATCACCCTTCTAGTAAGAAGAGAAAAATATGGTAAGAAAATATTTAAATGTTAGACTTGCAATGAATTTGATTATTATGCATCTTTAAGTTTCCTAAATGAGAGAAAAAATATAAAGGAAATTACAAACCTAGTAGAGATAGAGAATGTCTCTATGCGAGTGAAGAAGATACATTTGATGAACAAGAAGGAAGTGCTAGTGAGGATGAAATAATATTTGTAGAAATCAAAGAAGAAAGCCTAGAGAAAGTAGCTTTGGTATTGCAGGTTGAAAATAAATCTAATTGGATAATTGATAGTGGTTGTTCATATCATATGACTAGTGATATGAACAAGTTTGTTGAATTCAAAGGTCAAGATGGAGGCATTGTTAGAGTTTGAAGAAATAAAGCATGTCTAGTTAAAGGTATTGGATCTATAACACTTCATGGTAAAACTAGCACTAAAGATGTATATTTTGTTGATGGCTTAAAGCCCAATCTTCTAGGTGTTGGAAAACTAGTGGAAAAAGGTTATTACTTGTAGTTCATGGAAAAGACATGCATGATCAAAGATAAAAATGGAAAGGTAATTCAAAAAGGAACTAGATCTATAGGTAATGTATTTTAGTTGAATCCTTTTGAAATGACATGTGTAGTCGCAAAGGTAGATGACACTTGGTTATGGCATAAGAAGTTTTTTCATATAAAAGTTGTGAAGATTAGTAGTATGTTTGCAGTTAGAGATTTTCTTAAGATTGTAAAATTGATGATGGACATGCTTTGCTACCACTGAAAAAGGTATTCTTTGATACCATTGATGATGGACATGATCTGCTACCACTGAAAAAGGTATGCTCTGATACCACTTGATGGGGACACAACCCAAGTACAGAATGGACACAACAAGAAAAGGGAAATTGTATTAACTGTAAAAATAAGCTAGTACATTTAGTACAAATAAAATAGACTTCAAAACATGCCCTAAGGGCTTACACTAGCACAAAACTATAGATAATTTCTCCTTTTGGTACCTCCTCTCAAATTCCACTCCGAACTGCCTTTTACAATGCCAAAAATGTCCTTAAATAGACCCTGGAGGGTTAAGGACTAGGAGTACATTCTAGAAAGTGCTAGTAGGCATCCACCAACCAATTAGAAGGCTCCAGATGCTGTGTTAGAAGTTGGTGCAAATCTAGAAGAATCCAAAAATGGTAACCAAAATTCTGGGAGACATAACTTTTGAACTGTAGCTCCGATTGACAAACCGTTTACATTTCTAAAAAGCTCTCGAACTGCTCTATAGCCCTACGGACGAGCTTAGCTCATCTCCAATTTTTTTGGCCCTTTTTGAGGTTATTTAATGCCCCTAACTTGACTTTGAAGCATTCTTAAGAGGTCTCCAAAAACTGAAAAACTGTGATAACTTTCAAACCGTGGGACCTTTTGACCTAATTCTTTTTTTGGAATGCTCTAAATTGCAATTACATTCATCTGGCCAATTTACAGCTCCTAGTTCACCAAAATGATGGCTCAATTAAATACTCCTAGTTTTTTGGCATTTACACGTATCCCAAGGTGTTCAAATACTCTATCCTAGAACACTGATAGTGGAACTGTGAGAGTTGGAACCTTTATTTGACCCAAATGGGTATCCAAAAATGAAAACACATGAAACAGAAACTAAGTATAACTACATTTTTTTTTGGGTGACATAGGATTGCCCTTATACCTCTGGATGCTGCTGCATCAGAAACCTTCTAACACAATTTGCAAGGAGTGTGTTTTGGAAAAATATAATAGAACTTCTTTTCCTTACAAGAAGTTTACTACTATAGAAAAATTGGAGATTGTACACACAAATCTTAGTGGTCCTACCAAGACTAATGGATTCTATGGTGAAAGGTATTTCATTATTTTAGTTGATGAATTTTCCAAAATAATGTGGGTTGCATTTGCTAAAATAAATTGAGGCATTTGATAAGTTTAAGATATTCAAGAGTAGAGTTGAGAATGAATCAAGTATGGAGATTAATTATTTGAGATTAGATAGAGGAGAAAAATTTAATTCAAATGAGTTTAACATGGTTTGTGAAGAAAATGGAATCAAAAGATAGTTATTAGCTAAGAATGAAGTATCTAAGATGTTTTGGAGAGAAGCTATGAACATAGTAGTATACACTTTCAACAGAGTATAGGTCAGGAAAGACACAAACAAGACCCCTTATAAACTATTGATTGGGCACTTATCTAGAGTTAAGTATTTCAAAAAAAATTGTAGTAAGTGATATATAAAAAGAGATGATGATATTGGTAAATTTGATGCTAGAAGTAATGAAGGTATAATTCTTGGTTATTAATTGAAAAACAAGGCATATCAATGTTATAATTAGAGAACTATGACTATTATGGAAAGTGAAAATATGAGAGTTGATGAGAAATTCATAATACAAGAAAGGATAGTTGATTACAATTCAGATGATGATGTTGTTATTAAACTAAGGAATGATGAAGTATTCTTTGAGACTAACAATGATTTGTAGAATGAAGGAGAGTGAAAGTAGGAAAAAAGCTTGAAACCTTCAACAAATCCAAGAGTTGAGATAGCAAATCCTTCTTTAGGAAAGAATATGATAAAGAATCACCCATATGAGCAGATCATCAAGAACAAAGATAAAGGTGTGATGAAGATAAGTAGAGTCAATGAAGAACTATGCTTGGTATCTCAAGTTGAACCTAAGAATTTGAATGAAGCTTGAAAAGATGATCACTATGCTGGGACTGAAAATTGCATGGTCCATTTTCAGTCACATTTTGAAAATTTTGAAGAATCAATGCCCTAAAGTGCATTTTATGCATATGTAGCCAATTGTTAGTTTGAGGCCTAGATGGTGTTTGAGTGGCTTAACACCTTTCATTTGACATATACATGTGATCCAAAATGTTATTTTTCCATCCTGAATCATTCGGTGAAGTCCCATTTTGAGCTAGTGTCAAAATTTGCAATTCTGCCTATGTCAAATAGTGACAAGAGGCTCAATTTGTCTTTGAATATCTTTTACCCAGGAATGTCTCATGACCCACCACTTTGGAGATGTTTAGTATGAATATCAAACAACATCTGTTCCAATTTTCAGCCCTTTTTGAATCCATTTGTATAGGTTTTGAACCCATCAAAGTTGGTTATTTATTGTTTTGTACATTTGTGTAGTTGTTCACAATTATGGGAAGCCCCGTTCGACCAATTATATCTTTGACCTAGTTGACCCAAATGAAGAAATTATTTTTGCAATATGTTCTAGTGTTTAGAAACTTCACATATTCAAATTTTGGGATCATGACGAATCCATTTGATCAATTTGCTAACATGATTAAAAACCTAGTTTACATTGTTTTGTTATGACTAAGGTATCCAGATTGATTTGTACCCCTATTTGGCATGTTATAACTTTGATCCCATGACTAGTAAACCTAAACTAATTGTACCATCATGTTGTGTCCTAAAAAATCCTTGAAGTATGCTAGTTCCCAAGTCATGACAAATCAATTTGCATACTTTCATATGCTCGTCCATTTGCCAAAAATCACTTTTTTGACATATTTCCCAGTTAAAATTTTCAAGTGCCTATTTTCGAAAATTCATCAAATCTGTCATGTGATTCGTCATGAGCCAAAACCATAGAATTATATTCTCTTCATGGCAGAGAACCTACATCCTAGTTTTTAGAATCCCAAGGGATCAATACCCCAGTTTATAATGTCGAACCCGAGCCCAGTTTATGTTTTTCAACACTGTTTTCCTGTAGGATAATCTAAGTATGGATGTTTGGCAATTAAAATCTCCTGACTGAGAGTTCATCATGGGCTAAAAATTTGCAATATGATAGAGTGTGTAGGATCGAACACTCGTGACAATTTTTGTGGCCTGACCATTTGATTGAGTCAATTTTTAGGCCCAGCTGGTGGGCCTCCAGACACAAACTCACAATTTGCAGGTAAGAAGTGATATGAGTTTTAATTGTCAGTGCAATAGCAAAAGGATTTACTATATTTTGAGAATCCATTAAATCAATTGATTTAAGGTATGCAAAAGGTCATCAAATGCTGGCTAATTCAATTTGGCATTAATAATCATAAAGAATGAGCTGGCAATGCAACAAAGGAATGCAAAGTTACAGAGGAAAATCAAGAGCAAAAATTACAAATGAAACAAGAGATAATGGAAAATGTTTTGCATTTCTCACAATGAGAAGCTTCATATATTGGTTATACAATTGAGAATCACTCCATCTTGGTTATGTGTGAGAAAGCTAAATACAATAGAAGATCTCCACGCATAGAGAGCAACATGGGAGATTATTTATATATGACTATTAATTCTTATACATTAATAGATTATAATTTTAAATCCATTAATTCATGAAATCTAGATGGTAAAATTTCTCTATGGATTTCCCAAGTCTTCCAAACATTGAAATGAAATGATTTCTACCAAGTACTAGACCCAGCCTGAATTTGGGCATCCATTAAAATAGGATGAGTCTATCTTTGGGGTTAATGCAAATTTTTTAGAGTATCCATCAAATCTTTTGACCAGAGATTTAACCACAGAATCATTAAGTAATATGAGGCGTCCAAGGAGAATGCAAATTTCCCCATGTTTGAATATTTCCACAACTAGCAACATGTGACAAATGAATTTCTTTATAGAGATTTTAATCATGTGAAGAGCTGGGACCTCCCACAGCAAAACATAATCTATGGCAGTATACAGGGAAAGACCATGCCAAAATGGAAGGAAGACAAGGAAGTGTTTAAAGCCATAGGCAAGGAAGTGCAGAGCAACAAAATGGTAAGGCCTTTAATCCCACATTGGGTGGGTTAAAGAGTTTTATATTCTTTAAATACAATTCCATATAGTAGGCTTACTATCTTAAGACAAGAGACTTTTTTGAAAGCCATCTTGCATGCATGGGCCTATGGTTGGCTAGCTGGCAAGACGCCTATGTTAAATTTTGATACAAAATCCAAAAACATTGCCGAAAATTTCAAGTTCGCTGACAAATTCAAATTCGACTGGAAAAGTCTAGAAATTTTGCGATCACTACCTCACTAGCCAAGAAATCTTGGAATTTTGGCTAGCAACATAGTGAGTCGTCAAAAAAATCCAAAATTTGGTGAATTTTGTGACAGAAATGTGGGTCCCACTCAGGTATAGGTGGAAAATCATAGATTTACAAGTGGCGGTCAGTAAAGGTGTATAGAGTAACTATGCAGTGATTTGGCAATCAGAATTTTGAGGTGCACTAGATTGTGCCACATGGCAGATCTAAGGGTTCTTGTTAACTCGCTATAAGAAAGATGCACAAAAGTTAATATAGCAACATAGTGAGTATGATGTGGCATCTAGGTGGCGCAATGATGTGGCAATGACAAGAATGAATGAGGTGATGCCATGTGGTGCCAACAGTGTGGGTCTGTGTCAATCACATCTTGACATGTGTCATTGGGCTAGTCAAGAGGTTTGACCTAGATAAAGAATGGTGGGGAAATTGGGAAATTGTAAATTTAAAATATTTTATTTATTTTCCCTCAAACTCACATGGAAGGAATTTAAATAAAGTTTGAAATTTTTTTATAGTCCAAACTTTTTAAAAGGAATAATTTTTTCCAATTTTAAATGGAAGCCATGAATAGGACTGAGAACTTCAGAGGACCATATCTAGGGAAAATTTTATCAAAAGTGGGTACTCCAATATACCATCGAAACCAAAAAGACCCGAGTTTTCCAAATATGAAGTCAATCTATGCATAGATCTTCCGCAGTTCATGTTATAAGAAATTTTTTCTTTCTTGGGGCATTGGCAGTAGAATAAGCAGATTTCAATATTGGTCACTAGAATTGGTTGGAGGGTAGTTATGACCACTATTTGAAGCTAGAATGTGGAAAAAATGACTTTGAGAAGATTATATTACATTCTGTGGGGCTTTTAACTAATTTTTGGCTTAACCTTGATTCAAAATCTGGCATGAAAAGCAATTATGATGACGAACCAAATATCTCAAATATTTTTTCCTTGTAGAGACCAAATGATGAGATTTGATTTTTAGTTACAGAGAGAAGGTAGAGAGAGGCTTTTTTTGCTTCTTGGGAAGGAATTATGAAGTGACACTTGTCATCTCTTGATCAGATCTGGGATTCTCTTCTTCCTATAGCTATCTTTTTCTTTCTCTTTGTAAGTGTTCCAGTTTTGAGAAGAAAATCACTCACTACTGAGACACCATTCTTCAACATCTCTTCTTGTATGAATAGTAATTAAGTTTTATGCAGATAGTTCTAGTCTATTAGGTGATTTATGAGTTAATTTCTATACATTTCATGTATTTTGTTTCAAGGAAAGAAAATAAAGAGCAGTAATGGTTTCAAATTCAGTTTGAATCTTGTCTCCTATTTGTGGATCTATAATCTTTTCTAGTTTGTGATCAAAGACCATAGATTAGGTTGCATCTCATTTAGTGATGAATGTGATTGAAATATCTTACTTATGGAAGAAAAAGCCATGTAATTTCTTGGTGTTTATCATAGGGTTTACTAATTTCATGAAAGGATTGTCTGAGTATGAGATTCAAATATGAAGCAGATGTCTATTCACAAGGTGAAAGATACATTAGGGATCTTGATGTAGGAATTATGTCAGAGGTTTCTAGGAGATGTACTATTGTAATTCATTTTAATCACCCAATAGATAAGGCAATGGTCAGAGTTAAGATCATTAATTTTTGTTGCCCATACCTGGGTCTTGCTGATATCAACATATTAAATCAATTTTCCCTTTTATGTTGAAAGTAATTCAATGTTAACCCACACTTAGCTTGCCAGTTTCATGAGTTATGTTCTTAGCTATTTCATGCTTGTGATTCCTGGTTAACCATTGCAGATTTAGGGGCTTTTATCTACTTTACATTAGATTAAGTGGATGTTTTGATAACTAGTACCATATAAAGAATCTATAGGTCCACCCGCCTAGGTTTTGCAAAGCCTAAAGAAGAAGAAGTGTCTAGCCTTTTAGTTGGCTCAGGTTCTTGGTAAATTATGTCTCTTATTGGAGATAGTTGCCCATAGATGCATTATTGCCTTGCATACTTGGTTGTTCAACTTCTGTTAAATCAGGAGCTAACAAAATGGTGACTTTTTTGGGGAGTCTATGAAGAAATTCATTGTTAGAATTACCAGAATCTCTAGTATAAATAGTAAGGTCATGAAGTGTTTTCCATTTGTTTGTTGAAGATTCATGTTTCCCAGTAAGGTTTTATCCATTTGCAGTAGTATGTTGTGAGAATTGAATGTAAATTGTGTTCTATGACCATTATAAGTCTATCTTCAATCAGTTCAGTCTTTGCGAGTGTAGTTGAAAAAGTTCAGAGTCAAGAATTGATTTATAAAGTATAAATTCTTTTCAAGACGATAATGATCTGCAAGTTTCTCCTACATTGAAGGTCTGGTTCAAATTTGTCAAGTGACAAATTATGTTTTATTTCTCACAAAGTGTTAGTGGAAACTCTCAAATCTCTGTACCAGTTGTTCCTAGTTGATTTCATTGCAAAATTTTGAAGGATTCTCAGTTGTATGGGTAGATCTGAAACTATCGATAGATCTTGGAAAGGAATTTTAAATTATTGATAAGTTTTAATTGCTAGTTGCAATCTTCTATTATAAGGAATTGAAATGTAAAAAGTGAATCACAGAAGTGATCTCTTTATCCTCTTAAAAGGAGGTGGCAGCTTTACAAAGTTTTACCAGTGATGTGAAGGAATTTCAATTTTACACCTATGCCAAATCAGCAGATCAAAGTTTAGCATCAACACTTGAGGTATTTTGGTTTTCATGTTTCTTTTTCATGGAAGTCAAACGTAGAAAAGAAACATGGTTGCCTCTATTAAGTAATTTTTAGCACTAGAAAGAAGAGGTAGAAATTTTTCTTTATAATGGAGTCATATCTCAGATCTGAGATTAGTTTGCCAAATTCTAAGAGTTTGGAAATTGTGAATAATAACATTGCTATGTTGAATAGATTGGTCTACAAAAGGATTGTCAATCTTACAAGAATTGAGGTAGGAAGTACTCAAGGTTTAAGTACCAAACAATATTATTTAAGGTTTAAGTCAGAAATCAGTAAGATGCCTTTTCATTGTAGACCTAAGGAATCTTCCCTACCAAGTATTTTCCTTGATGTTCTAGTGCCTAATTCAGTAAATTGGCTAGCACCTATAAGATTAGAAAGAATTTTGCAAATTGAAAGATTCATTGAGGAGATGGAAGATGATGATTATAGATTTCATGTTATGTCTTCTAATGATAATGAGTGTGCTAAAACCCAAGGTAGAAATGAATATAATAAATCCATATATAAAGATGATTTGTCTTCCTAATGTGAAGAGAAGGATTCAAATGCAAGTGAATCCGGTAATTGCAATCAACATAAGGAATATGGATATGAAAGAGAAAATGAAATGTGTTACAGTGAATATGAAGTTGAAGAAATTTGTAATAGTAGTAAGGGTAATCATTGCTATGATAAGAATGAATGTTGTAACAATTCTAATTTTCTAGATTGTTATACTAATGAACTTGTTGTTGTAAGTTCTTCATGTTATCCAGATAACAATCACAGTGAGGAGAAGATTTGTGAGGCAGTCTTCTTGAGCTCTAATAAAATCTCTATTTTGTTGGCTCGTGAGTTTGAAAAGCAAGTAAGTGTTTCTAAGGATCTTCATATTTTCCATCATAATGTTTCTTCCTTCAATCAAGTTACTTCCCCAAAATTTGATGTAGAAAGAGATGTGGAATCCGAACAATCCTTATCAAGTTTTGGAGGTGTAGATGATGGTACCTCAAATATATTTGCACATGACGATTTGTTGGATGTCAAGAATATTAATGAAGGGAAGATTAATTCTGTTTCAGATTCTTTCTATGTTGATCTTGCTGAACATTGTTTTGATATTTCATATGATGAGGAGGAAAATAGTGAATATGACCAATTAGATTATAGATTTTCATTATATAATGATAAGTCTTGTAAAGATAAGTTCAAGGTTCATTATGACATTCAGTTAGATGAAGAAAATGATAGTGATCAGCATAGTTTAGATCAACACTTTCAGAATGAGTTTTCATGTTTGGTAACTAATCAATTGTTTGAAGAATGTGAAGAGGCTTCAACAAATGATAAATCTGATTCAATGGGTAAGATGGTTGAAATTAGGCAAAAATTAGATTCTACATACTCTTCACACCCAGAGGCACAAGGTGAGGTACAAATATATTCATGTAACTTGTTGAATGAACTAGAGTACCAAGCTTTTGTGTTTCTGATTGAAGGAATCCATGATTTAGTTAGTAATGATCAATTCCAATTTGTTGTTAGTTGCTATGATCATGCTGATTCATATTTTCATAGTGAGCAAGATAAAGAAAGTATGTCTGATTTTTATATGCACTATGAAGGTGATGATGGTTTTGTTTTATGTAATAAGTTGATTGCAAATGTTGATGTGCTGGGTGAAACAAATGGAAATGAGAATTTTAGTTTACCTCAAGAGACTGTAAATGAGAATAAGGTGTATAACAGGGGTAAGGAGTTCTGAAAACTTTTTGATGGCTTGGGGCCATCATTTGTATATAATCTTAGTGGTAGTTTCCCTGTTTTCAATAAAGCTATTAGAGAGAAGATTTTGCTGTCAGGTGTGTGGTCTACTTCTCCCAGATATATGAATCCTTTCCATGCCTACAAGGGACATGCATCCCCAGATAGAGCCACTATTGGGACTGAAAATTGCACGGTCCATTTTTAGTCACATTTTGAAAATTTTGAAGAATCAATGCCTTAAAGTGCTCTTTATGCATATGTAGCCAATTGTTAGTTTGAGGCCTAGATGGTGTTTGAGTGGCTTAACACCTTTTATTTGACATATATATGTGATCCACAATGTTATTTTTCCATCTCAAATCATTCGGTAAAGTCCCATTTTGAGCTAGTGTCAAAATTTGCAATTCTACCTAAGTGTCAAATAGTGACAGGAGGCTTAGTTTGTCCTTGAATATATTTTACCCAGAAATGTGTCATTACCCACCACTTTGGGGATGTTTAGTATGCATATCAAAAAACATGTGTTCAAATTTTCAGCCATTTTTGAATCCTCTTGAATAGGTTTCGAATGCATCAAAGTTGGTCATTTTTTGTTTTGTACATTTGTGTAGTTGATCACAATTATGCGAAGCCCTGTTCGACCAATTAAAATCTTTGACCTAGTTGACCCAAATGAAGAAATTATTTTTGAAATATGTTCTAGGGGTCAGAAACTTCATATGTTCCAATTTTTGGATCATGACGAATCCACTTGATCAATTTGCTAACATGATTAAAAACCCAGTTTACATTGTTTTGTTATGACTAAGGTATCCAGATTGATTTGTACCCTAATTTGGCATGTTATAACTTTGATCCCATGACTACTCAGCCTAAAATAATTGTACCATCATGTTGTGTCCTAAAAATCCTTGAAGTATGCCCGTTCCTAAGTCATGACAAATCCATTTGCATACTTTCATCTGCTCATCCATTCGCCAAAAACCACCTTTTTGACTTATTTCCCAGTTAAAATTTCCAAGTGCCTATTTTCAAAAATTTTCCAAATGCGCCCTGTGATTTTTCATGAGCCCAAACCATAGAATTATATTATCTTCATGGTAGAGAACCTACATCCTAGTTTTTAGAATCCCAAGGGATCAATACCCCAGTTTATAATGCCAAACCTGAGCCTAGTTTATGTTTTTTAACATTGTTTGCTTGTAGGATAATTTAAGTATGGATGTTTGGCAATTAAAATCTCCTGACTGAGAGTTCATCATGGGCTAAAAATTTGCAATATGATAGAGCATGTAGGATTGAACACTCATGACAATTTTTGTGGCCTGACCATTTGATTGAGTCAATTTTTAAGCCTAGCTGGCAGGCCTCCACATACAAATTCACAGTTTGCAGGTAAGAAGTGATGAGTTTTAATTATCAGTGCTCAAAATTAAAAAGGGGACTTCATCTATAATGCAATAGAAAAAAGATTTACTATGTTTTGAGAAGCCATTAAATCAATTGATTTAAGGTATACAAAAGGTCATCAAATGCTGGCTAATTCAATTTGGCATTAATAATCATAAAGAATGAGTCGACAATGCAACTAAGGAATGCAAAGTTAAAGAGGAAAATCAAAAGAGCAGAAATTACAAATGAAACAAGAGATAATGGAAATTTTTTTACATTTCTCACAATGGGAAGCTTCATATATTGGTTATACAATTGAGAATCACTCCATCTTGGTTATGTGTGAGAAAGCTAAATACAATGGAAGATCTCCACGCATAGAGAGCGGCATGGGAGATTATTGATATATGACCATTAATTCTTATACATTAATGATTATAATTTTAAATCCATTAATTCATGAAATCTTAATGGTAAACTTTCTCTATGGATTTCCCAAGTCTTCCAAACATTGAAATGAAATGATTTCTACCAAGTATTGGACCCAGCCTAAATTTGGACATCCATTAAAACCAAATGAGTCTACCTTTTGTGTTAATGCAAATTTTTCAGAGTATCCATCAAATCTTTTGACCAGAGATTTAACCATAGAATCATTAAGTCATGGTATCCAAGGAGAATGCAAATTTCTCCATGTTTGAATATTTCCATAGCCAGCAACATGTGACAAATGAATTTCTTTATAGAGCTTTTAATCATGTGAGGAGCTGGGACCTCCCACAACAAAACATAATCCATGACAGTATACAAAGGAAGACCATGCCAAAAATGGAAGGAAGACAAGGCAGTGTTTAAAGCCATAGGCAAGGAAGTGTAGAGCAACAAAATGGTAAGGCCTTTACTCCCACATTGGGTGGGTTAAAGAGTTTTATATTCTTTAAATACAATTCCATACAGTAGGCTTATTGTCTTAAGACAAGAGGCTTTTGTGAAAGCTAGCTTGCATACATGGGCTTGTGGTCAGCTAGCTGGTAGGATGCCTATGTTAAATTTTCATGCAAAATCCAAAAATGTTGCCGAAAAATTCAAGTTCACCGGAAAATTCAAATTTGACTAGAAAAGTCCATAAATTCAGCTGTCGCTACCTCACTAGATGAGAGATCTTGGAATTTCGGCTAGCGACATAGTGAGTCACTAAAAAATCTCCAAAATCTAGCGAAGTTTGTGATAGAAATGTGGGTCCCACTCAGGTATAGGTGGTGAATCATAGAGTGACAAGTGGTTGTTAGAAAAGGTGTACAGAGTAACCATGTAGTGATGTGGCAATCAGATTTCTAAGGTGCACCAGATCGTGCCACATGGTAGATCTGAGGGTTCTCGTTAACTCGCTATAAGAAAGATGCAGGGAAGTTAATATAGCAACATAGCGAGTATGATGTGGCATCCGGGTGGTGCAATGAAATGGAAATGACAAGAACAAATGACATGATGCCATGTGGCACTAGCAGTTTAGGTCTGAGCCAATCACGTCTTAACACATGTCATTGGGTTGGTCAACATGTTTGACCCGAATAAAGAATGGTGGGGAATTTGGGAAATTGCAAATTTAAAATATTTTATTTATTTTCCCTCAAACTCACATGCAGGGAATCTAATAAAGTGTGAAATTTTTGTATAGTCCAAACTTTATAAAAGGAATAAATTTTTCCAATTTTAAATGGAAGCCATGAACGAGACTAAGAACTTCAAAGCGCTATATCTAGGGTGATTTTTATTAAAAATGGGCACTCCAATATACCATTGAAATTAGGAAGACCTGATTTTTTGAAATATGAAGTCGGTTTGTGCATAGGTCTTCAGTAGTTCATGTTATAAGCCAATTTTTTTTCTTGGGGCATTGGCGGTAGAATAAGAAGATTTCAATATTGGTCATTAGAATTGGTTGGAGGGTAGTTATGAAGACTATTTGAAGCCAGAATGTGGAAAAAATGACTTTGAGAAGATTGTATTGCATTCTGGGGGGCTTTTAACAAATTTTTTGCTTAACCCTGATTCAAAATCTGACATCAAAAGTAGTTATGATGATGAGCCAAATATCTCAGATTTTTCTACCTTATAGAGACCAAATGATGAGATCTGATTTTCAGTTACAGAGAGAAGGTAGAGAGGTTTTTTTTTCTTCTTGGGAAGGAATTATGAAGGGACACTTGTCATCTCCTGATTAGATCCAGGATTCTCTTCTTCCTATATCTATTTTTTTCTTTGTCTTTGTAAGGGTTCCAGTTTTGAGAAGAAAATCACTCACTACTGAGACACCATTCTTCAACATCTCTTCTTGTATGAACAGTAATTAAGTTTTATGCATATAGTTCTGGTCTGTTAGGTGATTTACGAGTTAATTTCTGTACATTTCATGTATTTGGTTTCAAGGAAAGCAACTAAAGACCAGCAATGGTTTCAAATTTAGTTTGAATCTTGTCTCTTGTTTGTAGATTTGTAATCTTTTCTAGTTTGTGATCAAAGAACATAGATTAGGTTGCATCTCATTTAGTGATGTATGTGATTGAAATATCTTTCTTATAGAAAAAAGAGCCATGTAATTTCTTGGTGTTTATCACAGGGTTTATTTATTTCATGAAAGGATTGTCTAAGTATGAGATTCAAATATGAAGCAGATGTCTATTCAAAAGGTGAAAGATAGATCGAGGATCTTGATGTAGGAATTATGTCAGAGGTTTCCAGGAGATGTATTGTTGTAATTTATTTTAATTACCTGATAGATAAGGCACTAGTCAGAGATAGGATAATTAAGTTCTATTGCTCAGACCTGGGTCTTGCTGATATCAACATATTAAATCAATTTTCCCTTTTATGTTGAAAGCTATTCAATGTTAACCTACACTTAGCTTACCATTTTCATGAGTTATGTTCTTTGCTATTTCATGCTTGTGATTCCTAGTTAAGTATAGAAGATTTAGGGGTTTTTATCTACTTTACATTAGATTTAGTGTATTCTTTGATAACTGGTACCATATAAAGAATTTATAGGTCCACCCGCCTAGGTTTTGGAGAGCCTGAACTAGAAGAAGGGTCTAGCCTTATAGTTGGCCTAGGTTCTTGGTAAATTGTGTCCATTATTGGAGCTAGTTCCCCATAGATGCATTCTTGCCTTCCATACTTGGTTGTTCAAATTCTGTTAAATCGAGAGCCAACACACTAGAAGCAAGCTATGAAAGAGGAATTGGATTAGATAGTAAAGAATGAGACATGGGAACTGGTCCCTGGACTAGCAAACAAGAATGTGATAGGAAATAAATGGGTGATTAGAAACAAAATGAATGAACAAGGAGAATTTGTAGGAAACAAAGCAAGATTGGTATGTAAAGGTTACTCGCAACAAGAAGGAATAGACTATAATGAAACCTATGCTCCGATGGCTAGAATATAATTAGTAAGATTATTCTTAGCATATGTAGCATATAAGAAATTCAAAGTATATCAAATGGATGTTAAGCAAACATTTCTAAATAGAGAACTTGAAGAATCATTATACATTAAATAACCCAAAGGTTGTCCTTTAATAGATGACAAGGACATAGTATGTAGATTGAAGAAAGCATTGTATGGTTTGAATCAATCACCTAGAACTTGGTATGCAAGGTTGGACAAGCATTTTACAAAGCTTGGATATAGAAAAGGTATAGTATATTGTAATCTCTATTGGAAAGAAATTGATGATGGACTAATGTATTGGTAATATTTGTTCATGATGTCATATTAGGAGGAAATGATGAGGAAAGTGAAAAGATTGCAAAAGAAATGAAGAAATAATTTGAAATGAGTATGATAGTAGAAATGAAATATGTTCTTGGATTACAGATTATATAGAATAGGGAAGGAATATTTATTTCTTAGACTAAGTACTTAAAGGATTTGCTACAAAGGATTAATTTAGAAATATGTAAACCTATTGGAACACCTATAGTAACTAGACACAAGTTATGTATGAAGGATGAGATACCTACTATTGAGAAAAAGAAGTACAAATTTATGATTAGAGATTTGTAATATTTGACTCACACAAGGATGGATATAGTAGATTTAGTTGGAATTGTTACAAGATTTCAGGATGATCCCAGAGAAGCACATTATGCATTAGTCAAAAAGTTATACACCAGAGTTTAGATAGTGGTATGATAGATCTAATGATTTGACTCTGAGTGCTTATACTGATGCTGATTGGGTAGATAATATGGATGAAAAAAAGAGCACCAGTGGTGGAGCCTTCTATATTGGAGGAAGATTGGTTTCTTGGTTGAGCAAGAAGAAGGATTGTATCTCAAAAAGTATAATAGAAGTGGAATATGTTGTAGTAGTAAACAATTGTAATCAAGTTGTTTGGATGAAGTAGATGTTGGAGGATATAATGATAGAATTTAGTGAACCAATTTTCATACATTATGACAACACATGCACAATAAATATGTCTATGAATCTTATGTTTCATTCAAAGTCTAATCACATTTTTATCAAGTATCACGTGTCAAGAGAGTCAAGAGAGAAAGTTGTAGAAAAGGAAATTAGATTGGATTTTGTGAGCAATAAAGAGAAGATTATAGATATATTGACAAAGCCTCCTCCCAAAGAGACTTTTGAGAATTTGCAAGGTATGCTAGGGGTTATGCACCTTCCTACATCAGAGTAGAAGATGTAAGATTACATCAGTCTAGTATAATAGAGCACCATTAGCTATCTAGACTGAATGTTGAATACTTCTTGTATTGGGGAGAATCTATGATAGACAAAGTCATTAAGGACTCTTGTTGGATGTTATTTTTGAACAGTGTCTTTGGACACTTGAGCTAGTCAGAATCAATTGTTGTAGAGTTTGATGGATGATGAAAACTTTGATATTGATGTCAATGAAGGAGAAGATTAGCATGAAAAATAAGTTGGGGAGAAGATCACCATGGAAATGAATTTAGGAGAATGATTGATGAAGAGAATTTAAAAGGAGTGGTTAATAGTCTTTAACTATTGGCTTTCTTGGAACTAATATTTTTTTCCATATATGTTGCCATCAATGCCAAAGGGGGAGAATGTTTGAAGAATGAGTGTTGATGATATTCGTATGTTGGAGTATTGTAGATATGTTACTATGATGATATGTTACATTCATAACTTAGTTTTTCATTGATGTCAATATAGTAGTTTTCTTTGGTATTTGATAGAAGAACAATGGAAAGGTCAAGTTGATACGGATGGTTAGTTGAGTATTCTCACTATTTGAGGTTATGGGAGATACTTTTGGGTATCTAGTATATGCAGTTAACATTAGATGAAGACATGTTAAGACTGGAACAAATTATGTATGTTTTGGTGATGTTTGTTCTAAGATAGAGTTTATAGAGGCATGTTCTAGTAAACTTGGTATATCTCTTAGTAGAATTGTTATTCTAAGAATTGAGTTTGAGGATGTGTAGAAAAAGTTTTGATGATGGCATAGTTAAGCTTGTGCATCATAATATTCTGTGTACAAAATTGTATTCAAGTTGCAAGGCAAAAGATTAATGTTATCACTAAGTGCAACATGTTCTTAATGTGGTCCTATAATAATTAATTAAGAAGGTGTAACAACCAACTTAGGGAATTTTTTTATGGATTGAATATAAATGAATGATATTTTCCTTTATCATGACATATTTGTGGATGAGATGGTGAAGGTTAAAAGCACAAATCTATGTGACCCTTTTGTAAAGGAAAAGACTAACAAAAGTATAACTATTCACCTTCAATGACATCAAATTTGTATTATTATTTTGAATTTGAAAATGAAGTTAGCTAATGAAATATGTAGAAATGGATGAAATTTATGATCATAATTTTATTAATTATTTTTAATAAGAATTGATATATTTTCTTAATTTTCATAGTTAACATTTTAGCTAATGAAAACAATGAAAATTAGGGGTCTAGTTCCCACCACATAACTATATGTAAATAAACTTATTCCCCTTTGACCTCAGACTATATTATAGATAACATATATAGTTAGAACAATTCAAAATAAAAATCATCTTTAGAGCGCTATTTTCTCTTTTATAATGATTCAAATTTTAACTCACATGAAATTGATAGTTTCCATTTCCCATCACATTTTGCAAAACAAAACTATTCAAACTAGTAGAAAAATATACATTCTAGAAGAGGACTCTGTCCTCTAGAACATCATATAATTTTTAAATTTATTTTATATGATTTAATATTTTTCTCCTCAAAACCAACATTTTTTAGAGTGTGAAAATAGATGCTTGTAAAATTTTTTAATTACAATATACTATATCTAATTAAAACACTATAAACTCTATATGAGAATATTCTTCACTCTAAACTCTACAATATAATGTTTATATGATAAATTAAAAAATCTCATGAAAAATAATAAGAGTTATTGAAATGCCACATTTTTGAAATAATTGTAGTCCTTTAGTAATTGGCTACAAAGTAGTATAAAACATGCATTTAATAGACATTTCCAATTGGAAAATTGTGAGATCATATATAACTTATCTTGAATGAATTTATCTAGATCATATGTTTGAAAAAAATAAAATTTCAGATAGAAATACTCAAATTTAGTCATTTTGATAAGTCAACCTAAAAGGCAACACAACTTTCTACTTTTACCCTAAAGTAATTGAAAGCAACATAGGGAATGGAATGAAAAGTTGAGTAGAGTAGAGCATAAGTGAAGGAAACTTCATGTCGAGTTTTTTTTATGTGATTTGAGGTTTTATATTTGGATCTGAGATCTATGACCTAGTCTACAAGACCTAACAGTGATTGGTTTGGTTGATAGAATAGAAGAAGGAAAAACTTAATAGTAGATTATTTATTTGGGTAATGATCTCTTCTTGTAATTGAAATTGCGTCTTTGGGCAATGTGCTCTTCATGCATACATTGTACTACAACTTCTAACAAGGTTGGCACAACTCCTAATAGGGTTGAAATCTCCTAATAGTAACTCAAAATGTCCTAACAGGGACTCTAGATACTAAATGTTGTAACAAACTCCTAACAGGGTCTATCCTTTAACAAGGAACATTTATATTAGTACATCATCTTGTGGGGATCATTCCCACTGGGTTTTTCCCTCTATCAAAGGTTTCCCTAGTTAACAAATCTAGTGTAACTATCTATGTGCATCTTATGGTTTCCATTGACTTTGGTTTAATGAATAAGATTATTTAAGGATAAAAAATGTTTTAATTATTGAATAATAGATTCAATCCCCCCACCCCTGTAGTTATCTTGGTGAACTATTATTTCTAACACATTCAACAAGTTTTCAGTTTTTGCTAGTAGTTGGTCTATACAATTTTCTACTATTAATCAGTCATTACCAGCTTCTATTGTCACCCAATTATTACTACCAAAACTTATTCTTCTAGGAATTATAGAAAAAGAAACTTGGTACCTTTTTATTTCTTTCTCAAATTGTTTCCCATTGACCATGGAAACTTTCATAGTAGTAATATTATACTCATATACACTTTCAATCAAAGGCAACAATATTTTCTCTTTCCCATTTACCCAAAAAGTATATTGGTTCCATCTTCAATCATATATAGCATATCTATCATATTTCCAAGGTCTACCACACAAAATATGACAACAATCCATAGGTATAATATCAAATAGAACTTCATCAAAGTAATGTCCAATCTTGAACTTCAAAATACATTGCTCACTTACCAATATCTTATGCTCATCCTTGATCCATGAAATATAATTGGGTTTGGGATGCTTTAGCCTCTGCAATTTCAACTTTGTAACCAACTCTTTAGATGTCAAATTTTTAGAACTTCCATTGTCAATGACTACCTTGCAACATTTTCCAACCATCTTACATCTAGTTTTGAAAAGACTTTTACTAAGGATAGGTTCCTCGTCACTTCCCTTATTACATAAGGTTCTTCTCACCATCCTTTTTTTCTAGCCTTATGTCCACTTGGTGGACCTTGAATGTCTACTTGAATCATATCATTTATGTTACCTTTCCCACTTTCATAGGATCTACATTCAAAGGATCTATTCCCTTCTTTACCACATTTGAAATAATTACCCAGAAATCCACCTCTAGAATAAGAATTACCTCTTCCTCAATAAGAACTAGTACCTCCTTGGTAAAAATCACCATCTTTCTACTTAGTCTTTCCTTCATCATTCTTCCATTTAGATTTTCCCTTATATGGCACATAATTGTTAGATCTACCTCTGCCTATCTGGAATGTACAACCTCTACCTCTTTGTCTTTTTTCATGCCTGTTTATCAAGATTTCCTCAGATTTCAAGGCATATTGTTATGCTTCTTCCACATTTTTGAAATTTTCAAAACTTATCTCATTTTGAATCCCATATCTCAATCCATTTATTTATCTTTCAATTTTATCAACATCAAAATCCACATGTCTAGATTTGATGTCCAATCTATAGAATTCCTTGGTATACTCCTTAATAGTCATGTCTCTTTGTCTCAAATTTTGCATCTTTTTCAACAAGCTAACTTGGTAATCAAAAGGAAGGAATTTTTTCTTCACTTTGTTTACCATCTTTCACTAAGTCTTGATCTTTTCCTTTCCTCTCCTTTGTCTGAAAGTTTGCAAATGCTTGTGCCATCATAGTGAGGCATGTTCTTTTAGCCTAGTAACTACAATTTTCACCATCCTATTATTAGATGTATTTTCATACTTAAAGAAATTCTCCATTTTAGAGATCCAATCCAACATAGCATTGTTATCCAATTTCCATCATAAGGAACAACTTATATAGTAGGCTTTGAATTTTCCTATGACAATACTCTCAACAATTTTGCTTCATCTTGATTTTCTTTAGGTTTTGGATTAGGATTTGGTGCTACTACATCATCATCAATATGTGCTTCTCTCCTCTAGGATTTCTTTACAACACTTAATCTGGTTGCAATTTGTATCAATGTATCTAATATTGCATTATTGAAACATTTCATCTAACTCAAGCCATCTTTTCAAATTAGGCTCCTGCAAGATTGTAACCCTTTGTTAGTCATAGGTCATATCCTCAGATCTACTACCCCACAACCAAATATACTTAGGGATCTACACAATCCAATCTCCACAAGAATGAACCTCAAGCTCTGATACCACTTGGTGCAAAGAGGAATGAAATAACTAGGGCCAAGGGAACACTTGGCTATCAAAACCATTTTTCTGAGTAAACACAATAGAAGAAAACAACAAAGAATAACACCAAGGGGAGAGAGAACCAAAACAATTTTGATTGACTCATCAAATAATTAACATGCATGTCTAGCTATAAAGCCTTTTGGGTTACGACCAGATACAAAATGCATTCAAGATCCATGATCTGGCTTCAAATTTACATTTCTAGACACATATGCAATCCACTTTCAAATTTTTCTTAGTTATGCTTCCACTTTCTCATCTAACCTAAGCCTAAATACCCTATTTATACTTACCAAAATGACTTACTAAGATTCTAGAGCATTACATAACAGAAAGGCTAACCCCAAAATGGTCAACACTCATCTATAAATAAGATGTCCTTAAATTCACAATCAAAATTAAATGAGCTAGGTGGATCCCACTAAGAACTAAAACACAAACAACTCAACTAAAGAAGCAACCAATCATCAACAACTAACAGGCTCACTCAATGTATAAAGGAACAATTAGCCAATATTGGACAACTCAGCACACATTGGATAACTCAGTACACACTAGATAACTCGGAGACAACTGGAACTCAATAGCTAGTGGAACTCAGTAGTAATTGGAGCTTGGTAATAATTGAAACTCTGTAGCAACTAACACTCAACAGTAACTAGCACTCAACAATAACTAGTAAAATAAACAAAAGAATGCAAGATTACAAGGCAACCTAGGATGCTCCTACATCACTTTAACAATGAATGTATATATTAGTACATCATTTTGTGGGTACTCTCCCAATTGGGGTTTTCTCTAGGATCAAAGGGTCCCCTAGTTAACTTATCTAGTACTATTGTGAATTCTTATCTTCTTATGGTTATCATTTATATCGATCACATATTTGAGAACTAATAAACTTATAAAAGTTGTATTAAGGAGACAAGTGATTGAACCACCCCCCGCCCCCCTCGCCCCCAGTTATCTTGGTTAGCCATACTTTCATACACTTAGTTATGTAGGACTAGTACTTATGATGGTAAAATTATTAGTCATCTTTAGGAAACCCTAGTCAATTTGTAGAGGGTTACCTCATTGGAGATATGAGAGGTAGAACACTAGTTTCTTAGACAACCAATCTTGGGGTTGAGATGCCTTATGTTGCTAAATTATTGTCTTTAATTCATATTTACATAGGAACCTATAGTTATCAATATAATATAGTTGAACATGACGACCTCAATTTCATAAATATTCTCAATGAGAAGACTAAGGATGTGTGGCTAGGGAACTAATTCATGAAAATAACATTGGCACTTCTTTGCATGATGGATGATGTAAGATGGTAGTATGCCTTCCCTGAAGGTAATAAGGATGTAGATAGATTTATCATAGAAGGAAAGTGTTTTAAATATTTTAAAATATGGGATGATACTAGGTTGATCCCTAGGGACACTTATAAAAATATATTTGAAGATATTTCCTTTGGTGGCAATGATAATGAAACTATCAATGGATTTAGTCACTTATTAAGGGGAATTCATATTTGGATTTGGGTTGTAGTTACTCTTTTTAAAATAATCTTCAGGTTTTTATCTATAAATATTTAGTTGATATATCATTTATTTAAGATAGGTAAGAAATAAATGAGTTAACTATATATAGAGAAACCTAGTAAGGTAAGATGGGGTGGCCTCATCAAAGACATGAGAGGTGAAATGCTCACTCCTTATAGTACTAACTTAGGACTTGTGATGACTTTCATGGGTTTGGATCTCTTTCATGCATTTACCAATTCCTAGTAGTAGGGTGAATAATTATAGTGGAAGGAAAACCTTAATATCATCAACATTATTAATTGAAAGGATGATGCTAGATCTAGATACAAAATCATATTATCAAGAAAATATTGGAGATCATTGACATGATGAATAAGGTAAGATGCTAGCACACCTTTCATTAAGGTACTAAGGCTACACATAGATTTCTAGAAAAACAAACTAGCCTAAATATTTTTAAATATGGGATGATATTGAATTGATACTTGAGAAGGCTTGTGTGATGGCCTTTAAGGATATTTCCACTTTTGAAAATGATAACAAGGATATGAATATAACTAATAGAAATAATTCAAGCATGCATGTATTCTGATTCAAGTTGTGGCTCTTCTTTTAAAATGAGCTAGAGGTTTCTTAAGTAAAGCTCTTTGACTATCTCATTTCTTATTTAATAAGTGTTCTATTTCTTTGTTATGCTATTTTTAATTTCTACCTTTACTTTTCCCTTATCTATATAGAGTGGAAGTTAGTGGCTTAGGCTTTTGCTAAAATAGATAGTGAGGTTAACAAGAAAAATGAGAAGGGTTTAGGTAAAATTCTGGGGTTATGAAAATAATCTTTAATGGGTACATGGCATACTATGCCAATAGCATGTATGGTTTTAATCAAGATTTTTCTCATAATTTTTTGGACATGTGGAATGATGGTAAAATAATTTATTAGGGCTATGAGTTTCATTGTCACTCTTGAAATTATAGCTAATGTCACACATATGCATGTAGCGAGGACCCAAATCCCTTAAAAGTCCAATATCTCTTCTATAGATGACTTTCAAAGCTTCCTTGAGCTCAGTGAAACAATAATAAGTCTTGATAGTGGGCTTAGCCAAAAAAATAAATTAGAATGTAAGGCGATCTAATTCATGATGTGTGAGGGAAGATTTAAATGATTTCACTCCCATGTATTTTGTGTGTTCTATAATTTTATAGGAAAATCAAATTCTATTTTCCTTTTTGTATTTTTTCTTCCCTATGGCTCTTTGTGCCCAAAACTAGGGGTTTGGGTGGGGGGTGGGGGTGGGGTGGTGAGTGGGGTGGGTTGGGGTGGGGGTTGTAATAGTATTTCATCTTAAAAATTGGTAAGTTCCATCAAAACATTATTTCTCAAGTTGGCCCATTTTCTACCCTTTTTATTGAGCTATATAATTAGGTGTTCTCCCATTTTTAATCCAACTCCATATATTAAATTTACATTCATAATTATTCTTCTATGTTTGGTATGAGAGTATATCCCTTTGTAAAGAATAAATACAAAAACTCTCCTATGAGAGGAGATTGTCAAAGTTGTGGATGATTCAAAATCTTTAGCTTCAAGTTGGTAAACAAAGTTTGATTGGACCTAAGGTAATATCACACCCAATTCAATTTTGAATAAACCCATGACTTCCTTCTTTATCTCTTCTCCTAAAACCAATTCTAGCTACAATGAGAAACAACAAATTTCAAAGACTTCCTCTCTTGAGTTGCTCTTTAACTCTTCTAAGTATATTAAATCAAATTTACTAGAATACATGGTATATACATTGTGCATCTTCCATAGTAGACTTGAATCTATTATAATATGCCTCTTTTTTAAAGTTCAAACTATAGGAGTTGAGAATCTAACTCCAATAATGCGCCAAGACCACCTGCAATGCAAATAACTTGCTGAAGAGAAACCTAGAGAGCAAAGAGCTTGAAGAGAAAAACCACACAAGAATGATTCACAATAGGAAATTGGAATTTCTATGTGAAAATGGAATGAATTTACAATGGGAGAGAGACCGATTATAAAGGCCTCATGGAAGCTTGTAGAACAAGCTAGAATGTGGTGAAAGATAAGGATGACAACTCAACACACATCCACAAAAGGTGGAAAAGATAAGTATGCTAAAGGGAACAAACTCCCGTGTTGTCAACAACTAACCACTACTACATGCATTAACCTAAGTAAGCTTAAGCATTAGAATAAATAATAATTAATTAATTAATTATTTACTCTAACACCCCTCCTTAAGTGCAACTTAGGGGAATGCCTTAAGCTCACAAAACATGCAAAATGGGTCCTGGTAATGAGGCCATGTTAGGTACCCAAGTACAAAAGTACAATGCAACTAAGTGCAACCTCTGTAAAATGAGGAAAGAGAGAAAACCCTATGGGAAAAACTCTCCCCCAAAAAGAGGTAAAACAACATGCTGAAAAAAAAATGAAGTGAAGGAAGCAAGGCCTCAACCAATCCCCCCAAGGAAAAATTCTGTAACTCCAAGCATTGACTGTAGCTGAAAAAAAGTGGTGATGCAAAAGGTTTAGTGAAGATGTTTGCAACTTGTCTAGTGGTACGAATGTACTGCAATGCAATAACACCATACTGAATCAACTGTAAGATGAAATGCATATGTAGCTCAATGTGCTTGGTATGCTAATGTTCCACCGAGTTGCATGAAATGTGGATGGCACTCTGATTATTTCACCACAAAATACTAGGGCGATCAAGAGGAAATCCAAACTTAGTCATCAATTGATGAAGCCATAAAGCCTCCTAACTAGCAAGAATTGCGGCCCTATACTCAGCCTATGTATATGATAGTGCTTGAGCATGCTGCTTCTTGCATGACCATGTGATGGGACCAAAGCCAAGGCAAAAGACAAAGCTAGAAGTAGACTTCCGATCATCAACATCACCAACCCAATCTGAGTTAGTGTAGCCAACAATGTGTGGAGTCCCTGTAGAGTAGTGAATCCCATACATAAGTGTGCCCTAAATGTAGCATAGAATATGCTTGGCAGCTTGCCAATGAATCTCATGAGGGTCCTGAGAAAACTGAGAGACTAGGCCAACTACAAAAGAAAGATCAGGGCGGGTGTGTGTTAGGTACAAAAGGCTGCCAACCAATTGCCAATACAAAGTAGCATCCACTGAAGGTGAGGGGAAAGAGGTAGACAAAGAGACACCCAACTGAAATGGTGTAGGAGAAGCCTTACAATCAAGCATGTGGAAGCAATGAAGCATGTCAACAACATACTTCTGTTGATACACAAAAAAGCCAATAGGAGACTGATGAATCTGAAGACCAAGAAAATAGTGCAACAAACCTAAATTAGTCATCTTGAACTGGTCCATTAGTGCACGCTTAACATCTTGGAGAATGGATGATGAACTACCTGTAATGAAAAGATCATCAACATACAAAACAAGAATTAGAATCTCATCACCAAGACACTGAGTGTACACTGTGGGATCAAAATGGTAGCATGTGAATCCTATAGATAGCAGAAATGAGTCCATCTTCTCATATCAAGCCTGAGGGGCTTGTTTGAGACCATACAATGAACGACAAAGTCTGCAAACCAAGGTGGGATCCTGCACAAAACCTGGAGGCTGCTCCATATAAATCCCCTCTATAATATCATCATGCAGGAAGGCACTCTTCATATCCATCTGATAAATTGACCATCCTTGTGGAGCTGCGAGGGATAAGACAAGGCGAATAGAACTCATCTTGGCAACAAGGGAAAATGTCTCAGAGTAATCAACACCCTCGACCTGGGAAAAACCCTTCACAACAAGATGAGCCTTATACTTATCAATGAAACCATTAGCAACATACTTAGTGCTATAAATCCACTTAGAACACACTAGTTTTCTCTCCTTAGGAAGAGAAGATAGATCCCATGTGTGGTTCTTCATCAAAGAAGAATATTCCTCCTCCATTGCACTATCCCATTCTTAATGTCCTATCACCTCTGTAAAAGTTTGAGGATCAGTACTAACATGATGACTAAGTAGACTAGAACCTGTAGTGTGAGAACAGGTGTGATAGGATGTGGATGGGTCACTAGCTAGAGATCTTGCAGCCTCAACTATAGCTTGAGCCCATTTAGGCATCTGGTGAGGATCCTGTGGTGGAGTTATATCGGGATCACCATGGTCATCATCCTCATCATCCATGAAATAAAGTGGAGATGAAGAGGGAGTAGTGGGAGTTGGAGGAGGCACTGGAGGTGAGGGATGAACTGTAGGAGGGCTCTCATCAAATTGGACATCCCGAAAAAATAGGACCTCTCTGGAATTAGGATCAAATAACCTATAAGCCTTTACATCCTCACAATAGCTAACAAAGATCAATGGTTGGCTCTTTGGTTCCATTGCTTTCCTCTTAGCATCAAGTACAAATGCATATGTTGTACTCCCAAAAACTCTGAATGATGACACATTAGGCTTGACATGGGGCCAAACCTCCTTAGGAGTCATATGTCGAAGTGCCTTGTGAGGCATCTGATTCTAAATGTAGTCAGCACAATTGACTGCCTGTACCCAAAAACATGAATCCATGGACCTAGATTGAATCATACAATTTTCCATCTCCTGAAGGGTTTTGTTCTTTCTCTCAGCAACAAGATTCTACTAAGGAGTGCAGGGCACTAAAACCTAATGCTGAAGACCATGCTCAGAACAAAAATCTCTAAAATCTTGGTTCACATACTCCCCCCCATTATCTGTGTGTATCCACCGAATAGAAAGTCCAAACTGCTTCTCTACAAATGCCTTAAAAACTCAAAATGAATCGAAGGCATTAGACTTGTACTTAAGAAAGTACACCCATGTGCATCTAGAGAAGTCATCAATGAATGTAAGCATGTATCTAGCACTTGAAAAAGATGGAGAAGGAAATGACATGAGGTCACTATGAATCAACTCCAAGGGTGCTAAAGCACGAGTGGCTCATCCACGTGGAAAAGAATCCCTATGTTGCTTGCCAAGTGCACATCCCTGACAAACACCATCTAGATAGGAAATCTGGGGAAGCCCAAGAACAAGTGCCTGTGTGCTCATCTACTATAGATATCAGTAACTGAAATGCCCAAAAAGTTCATGCCAAAGTTTGCTTACTGAATCTACATGTGCAACTAAACATGAACCTATGTCATCAGAAGACTCAAATCCATTAAATTTGTAGAGGCATGATGCAGAGTCAACACTCCTAGTGGCCACGATCATCTTCAAATCATGCAAGTCCTGAATAACCACATCATGTGGTAAGAACTCAACTATCTTCCCAGAGCTAGAGTGGCAAATCTGATAGACAAACAGAAGGTTCATTGAAATATCAACAACACAAAGTACATCCTAAAGAGAGCCCCTGGCCAATGAAATAGTGCCAAAACCCAAAACTAAAAGTTGTGAAGAGTTCCCAATAGCAATCTATGTGGTGGCACAAGGAGCAAGAGAAGTGAGCAACCTAGGAGTGTTTGTCAAATGGTGAGAAGCCTCGAAATCAAGAATCCACAAAGGCACTAAAGTCCTAGCTTGTGTAGAAAGAGCATGACCTTTCCTTGCAGGTGAAGATGTAGACTAAGGAGCTGAAATGTGATGCTCCTTCATGGCTTCCTCTAAAGCCTCTAATCATTTCCAACATCTAGAAACTGAATGTCCATCTTTCCCACAAAAGTTGCAGTTCTCACTAGATTTCTTCTTGGTCTTGGAGGTAGACTCACCCGACTTTGAAGAATCTTTACCCTTTGGAGGGTTTATCGGAGGACTAGCTGGAGGATTAGACTTTGATGTGTCTTTCTTCAATTTTCCTTTCTTCTTTGATTTCCCCTTAGAATTTTGAGCATCCAAGGCTTGGCTGGAAAAGCCAGAGCCATCTACCTACTAGATCTTTGCCTGCTCCCGAGTCAACTGGTCACAAAATGTCTCAAATGTAGGCATCCTAAGTCTATCTCCAAGGGCATCCATGCTGGAGTAGAAAGTAGAAGAAAAGACCTGATACTGGCCCTTCAGCTTTGAGAGGTTCAAAAAAATACACTCATCATTAGTTTTGTTCTTCCCACATCCTTGTAAAACTGCACGTAGGGATTTGAACTTCATCAGAAAGTCCTCGATGGTGGGAAAGTTGCTCGGTGACAAAGAAGTCAATTTTGCATCCAACTAAAGTGCTCGAAACAAAGGTCTAAAATTTCTGCCAATAAGCCTAAGGAGTAGTCAAACCCTCCAAGTGAAATAGCAGATTGTCTAAAATGTTGAGTGTAATGATTCCCATGGCTTCATCCATCTTGTTCCTGTGCTAGAGAACCTCATAAGGTCACCTAAGATTAGGCTGATTCACATCCAGACAAGACCATAGACCTCTTGACATGAGAAGCATATTCATTTGTGCTTTCCAAGTGTGGTAGTTGTGTAGCATGAGACGGGTCATAGATGGATCTACCATTGAGAGAAAGAATAAGATGGAAGTAGAAGGGTCTTAACTGAAGTAAATTATTGAAAAGAAAGACACCACCCCCCCCCCCCCCCCCCCCCCCCCTCACAAATGTACAATAATATCTCCCAAATACCAAAAAAACAACTATAGAAAGAAAAAAATTGGAAAAGACCCTGGATTCATTCATGTAGAATAGGAGGAAATAGAAGCCTCTACTTTGAACCCAAAAATGGGCACACAAACGAACTCAAAATTGGACTAAACTAGCAACAATGTTTCTGTCTCTATGTTAGCTTTTTGACGCTTCTTTTGGATCAAAAAAAGACCTCTGTATGCTCAAGTTATAGCCAAAAAAAATGACTGCTGCTCCAAAAATGCACCTTGCTAGAAAATTACAGTCAATGGCTTAAATTTGATGGTCGTACAGTAGTCACAGGACCGTCACTGAAAAAAAAATTTGTCACCAGTAAGATGATTTCAATAGGTCATAGAATGACATTAGTAGGTCGCAAAATGATGTCAGCCGGTTACAAAATGATGTCAATAGGTCGCAGAATGACATCAGTAGGTCACAGAATGACATCAACAAATAGTGGATGATGTCATCTAATGGGAAACTAATGTCACTATCAAAAAAGTGACATCACTATCAGAAAATTGACGTTACTGCTGACAGAGTAGATCGACCATGCAACAACTGTTCAAACATCCACGTGGCAGATGATAGGGACAAGCGACGCTAACAGAGCATGGTGGTAGTGGCAAAGATCGTCGACAGAGCGGAGGTGCAGAGCAGAGGCACCACCAGATGGGCAGTGAGCCGGTTGAGCGGCAGCTATGCCTAGGTGGCACGACGGTAGCCGCTGGGTGGTGCAGTAGTGGCCGCCCGACGAATCTATTTTTTTATAAAAAAATCTCAATAAATGCTAAATTGTTCGTACGACAACGTCCAGGGAGCCTAAAAAATTTTCCAAAATGCCCTGTGTCCAAAAACAAAAAGCTTTATATGAATCCCAACTACAAATGGCCTTCTAGATCCAATGGTGATGTCTGTTGGGGCTGAAAGTGCTCCAAAAATTTTCTCTACCCCCAATTTGAAGAAAAATTACATAAACAAACTAGGGTTTGTGACTCCAAATTATGGCTTTAGAAATCCTTCGAACAAGAAGCTACAGGGAGGCTTTGATACCATATAAGAGTTGAGAATCTGACTCTTATAATGTGCTAAGATCACTTGCAATGCAAATAACTTGTTGAAGAGAAACCTAGAGAGCAAAGAGCTTGAAGCAAAAACTGCACAAGAATGATTCACAATAGGAAATTAGAATTGCTATGTGAAAATGGAATGAATTTAGAATGGGAGAGAGACCAATTATAAAAGCCTCATGAAAGCTTGTAGAACAAGCTGAAATGTGGTGCAAGATAAGGATGACAACTCAGCACACATCCACAAAAGGTGGAAAAGATAAGTATGCTAAAGGGAATAAACTCCCATGTTGTCAACAACTAACCACTACTACATGCATTAACCTAAGTAAGCTTAAGCATTAGAATAAATAATTAATAATTAATTAATTATTTACTCTAACACAAACTACCAGCCAAAAAATTGACAAATTAGACATCATTCTTGAAGTAGGAAAAAAGGCTAAAGAGAGGA
>CM053786.1:166021075-166143575 GCA_028749045.1 Cupressus sempervirens | reverse complement strand
TTCATATCCTTATGATTTCACACACACATGCAAAGAATTTTGTATTAATGCAATAAAAATATATGGGTTACATCATTAAAAGATTGAACTTCTAAGTTACAACATCATAAAATGTCTCAAAGATGATCAAGTAATACCAAAGTATCTGCTAGTCAAACATATACATATGAATTCACAATCTGAAGTAACCTACAGATAGCATAAGCAATTAATACAAAACAACATCATGGAACAACAAAACATGAGAAACATATCCTTGTTAATCTTTCTATCCTACAAGTGCTTAGTCATGGTGTACTTTATTGGTATCAACAAAATCTATTCTCAATTCTTAGCCTCTTAACGAATTGGTTTAGATTATCCATTTCTCTTTGGTTGAGAATATCTTTGTGAATAAAAATGTACTCACATGATACTACATGTTCTTTGTAGATCATAATTTGACCTTCCTGCATTATCATCATGAATTTGTTGTAGTACCTGTCCCTAGCTCGTATTTTTGCTGTTGTTGCCAAACTCTTTTTGGGCTAGTTTTATGTTGATGGTTAGTAGTATTATTTTGAGATTATCAGATATTATTTTAGATTCAATTTATTATTTGATGAGATCATTTGGTATTCTTTATTTCATGTATATATGATGATTATTCAGTGATTTCAGTCATTGGAGATGATTAGTTAGATGGTTTATTATTATATGTGTTTTCTTATGGATACTTACCCCATACTTGCATGTGTATAACGTGTGTGTTTGTTCTTATGTTTGGTGTTTCTGATGTGGTTAAGAAAGGGAGTCATAGTCACCTGCTAGTCAAGATCTACATGATGCACCACTTCCTGCCATTGCTTGTTTAGCTTAGTATATATTGTATGTGCATGCATGGTTTTTATGCAAGTTGCAGGTATTGGGTATCGACTTCCCTGAATTGTCAGGATGAGTGTACCCTATCGCATTATCTCAATAGTAAGAGAGAGGAGAAAAATTCTCAAGTCCAAATCCCAACCCTTTAAGTCATTTGTCCTAATTGAAAATTAGAACAAGTATCTGAGTTGAGTACCCTCCGAATACGTTGGATGATGTAATTCGTGATATTAACCCTTGGTTTGATTTTGTATGTATTTTGGCTATGATGGACTTTTCGTATTTTACCTTCTAAGTCTTTGGAGTATTTTCTATTAATTAAGCATAATTAAAAGATTTAATCAATGGTTTAATTTAATGGAAAATTAATATGATATTTTAATATTTATTTTATTTAATTAATTAGGAAATTAATTAAATAAAATAATTAAATTTGAAGATAAAAGTTATAATTTTAAAGTTGGAATGTGATAATATTTATTTAAGTTAATAAATATTTTATCAATTAAGTTTCGAAAATGAATTTAGAAGTGGAAAAGATATTAAAATTATTAAAAGATTCTACGTTGCATGTGATTAAAATATAAATATATTAAGATAAAATAAGTGTAGTTATTAAAATGAGTGCATGAGATTCTAAAACAATAAATTAATTAAATTGAAAAGTGTAAAGTGTATATTAAATTAATTAATGTGTATTATTTTAATATTTATTCTCATAGGAGTTTGCAAATTCTTAGGAGTTGTCATGAAGACAACACAAGAGTTTGCACTCTAATTATGCACGTGTTGTCAACAACACAAGAGTTGGTGCACAAATTAAGCACATGGTGTCTACAACCTTATGACTCATCTAGAAGGTTGGAAAAGACTCATGCTTGGTTGTCAACACCTTCTAGTTCTTTCTAGAAACATTCTAGATGCATCTTAGATGCCTTTATATAGAGGCTCTCCTAGTGTGTTTGGACAAGCTTACATGCAATCAAGAAGCTCATATGTTTCTACATGCTCATATGCTTCTACAAGCACTTCTAGTCACGTAGGGGTTTCGATTGGTTTGGATCTTGGAGGAATTGCGAATGTTGGAGAAGGAAGGGATTTTTTTTATGGACTTCTGAGGCATTGCAAATTAACATCACTGTCCAGGTGCACTTGTGATTTTCGCATATTCCTTTTTGCACACTTTCTCTTCCTGTCTTCATCATGTCTGTTATGTGTGTTTGAATATACTCCATGAACAAATATTCAATCTTGAAATTAGAATCTAGATATGTATATTTTTATTTGGTTGCATTAGAAAACCCTAATTCCAAATAAGAAAGAAATTAGATCTAAATCGGATTTGGGTTCGAATTGTAATAGAAACAAGGATTTGATTAGACAAGGGTTTGTATTTTAACAAAGAGTTCTAAGTTAAAATTTATAATCAAACCTATTAGAAGAATTAATGGGTAAATTTAGAGAACAAATGTGTTATCAGAAAAATTCTTTAAATTTGAAGCCTTTAAAAATTGTGTATATGTTCTCTGTGAAAATATACATGTCTATATATTTTTCAGATCTACATATATATATATATATACATATACATATACATATAAATATACATATATATATATATATATATATATATATATATATATATATATATATATATATATATATATATATATGTGTGTGTGTGTGTGTGTGTGTGTGTGTGTGTGTATATATATATATATATAATTGAAAAATCGAATGATATATCGCCCTGAGAAACTTATAAAATCGCATCACGATTCATATTGAGAAAATGTTTTGAAAAATGTTATTAAAGAAAAAAATTATAATAATAAAATCGCATTGGGGCCATGATTTGTACCCCATACCCCTGCGGGAGCTAGAGGCCTACCGTCATAGGACTCTGACGACAGGGGTACTATGTACTTGCTATCGGCATAGTGCCTGTGACCATAGGTACTGCATACCGCAGCAAGGCGGTTTAATTTATATTTTTTTATGGATGTGAATTTTGACTTTTTAATATTGCAATGATATTATTATTATATGGTTATAGTTATATATATATGTGTATTTATGTATGTATGTATATATATGTATATATGTATATAAGTATATATGTATATATGCTATTAATAATAAATAATTAGTATATTTTTAAAAAAAGATTTGAATTAATGGATCATTCTTTTAAAAAGATAAATGATCTAAAAGTATTAATAATAGCTTGTCAATTAGAAGTGGAGAGATCTTAATAATTAACTTAATTAAATTTAGTTTAATTAAGGTTAATCATAGAACATATTATAAATTGAAGTTTTTGAATCATGCAATTATTGTCTCAATAATATTGGGTTAAATAGAATTGCTAATTGATTATTGGAATTCAATGGGTAAGTTATTGAAGGTCGAAATTGAATGGGCGGTTAAACTTAATTGATCCAACTATTTAAACGAGATACCCACAGGGTAGCAGAGAGTCTTCTCACTTGATAATAATCATTGAATTATTAGTTATGATATTAATAATTAAGTTATGCGATAGAGTCTTAATTTGAAATGATTATCGATAATACGAATTTGTTAAGGAAATATTAGTATTCATTGAAAAGAGTGACGAATGTGGTCATTATAGATTTATTAATAAGATTTCCAATATAACTTGTTATTAAATAATAACAAGTCATTATTGAACTATTAATATTGGAGAATTGGATTATAGTTGACTTTTAACTTACAAATTATAGTTAGTTATTAATCAATTGATATTCATTGGGTTGTTGGTATGGTTATGTAATTATTAATTAAATTAATTAATTAGAGTTAATTAAATTAAATTAATAATTAAGTTATGTAATAGAGTTTTAATTGATATGTTTCGTTTAACGAAGTTGTAAAGTATTTACATCAAAGTTGATAAGTCTTATTCTAATGACTTGAATAATGACTTTAGATATTTTAATGGCTATTAGTGATGATTTAATTATTATAATGATTAAATTTAGAGACCTAAATGTTAGTAATATTTATTTGAGTTTTAATTAAGTATTGTTAGAATGATAAAGAGTCATAGCTATGTTCATTATTAATTGATTTAATTAAGATTAATTAATAAAGTGAATAATATTAATTAAGGGACAATGAAGATTAGTGTAATGAGTAAATATTTATCTTTCAGTTATTCTTAGAATGTAATTTTAAATAATAGAAGGGTAATGTTATTGAGGGAATAAACGGGTTGACTTGTAGGTCAAATGATTAATCTTATATACTTGAAGTATACTTGCAAACAGAAAATTGAAACCTCTACACTCAATACAACTATGTAATTTTAGCAAACCAAAAACATGTGCTTGCATTGTGTTTTCTTTATGCTTCTTGTTTTGAGTTTTTGGGTTGACTAGTGTTGACCAGTTATAGGATGTCTACCAGAGGCTTGAGGGTTATGATTGTGATGTCATGATGATGTCTTTGATCTCAATTCTTTATGAACCCAACCATGGTAATGTGATTGTATGGTCTATGAGATGTTTTTATTTGCTGATTGTTATTACTCATCAGTCTTCTTGAGTGAAGTTGAGTTGTATGTATTTGAGACACTTGACTTAACCATTTTTGAGTCATCGATCAATTATCCTTGGATTACTTTCTAGTTGCCATGATGGGACTGTAGTATTGATTTAATTCTTGATGATGTCATGTTGTGACATGTTTTGAATCAACCATTTTGGAGTCTTCGATTAGTATGATTTTGAGATATATTTTGGTTATTGAGAACCAATGGATACTTTTGATTATTAGTGATACCTTCAGTTGCCAATAGAGAACTGTTGTGGTCATGATTATTAATGGATGCTTTTCAGATGCTCATGGAGATTTGATGCTCTTATTTTTGATATTTGATGTTCTTATTGTGGATTATCTTTTGGTATTTATTTCCAGTCGCTTGTATAGGACTGGGGTGATTTTATAATTCCATGAGCTTAGGGTAGGTTATCTACTTGTAGTGTCAGGAAGTGGCTTGCAATGGGGGTCGGGGCCCTAAGTGGCTGCTAGGGTAACTCATTGTAAGTTATTTTAATAAGTAAAAACATTTATACTAAATGGGGATTAAATGAACCTAATAAGATAATTGTTTGTTCTCACCCATGCCTTGAGTGCTAGTATAGACTAGGACGGGAGTAGAGAGAATGCTTGGTTGCAACCTTGCATTCCGTAGTATGCCTCGTCTATATGAGAGGATACTAGTGTTGGAAATATTCAGAATGAAATGTGTTACTGAGAGGGGAGGGGTGAATCAGTAACATGTAAAATTTTATGCATTTTAACCATTCATCATTCATTCATCTAATCTACTGTATAAATAAAATCAATCATTCATAACACATGAACACAATGATTTGGTGACCCAGAAACCTTCCAATTAGAAAGTAAAACTAGGGTGGGGATGATGCCCACAAAACTTTGTTACTATAGTATGAAGTTGGCCTGTTAAGGCTTACAATGATCAATTCTGGTGATCTACCCTGTTAAGAGCAAGTAGGACTGCTAGATCCACCTTGTTAGCGAATTTACAAACATACAATGAAGTATGCACTCTGTTAGGAGATTTACAAAAGACTGTTAAGTGTACCCTGTTAGAGGATTTAAAAACTGATTCACCTATTAGGATGAAATAGTGGATCTACTTACAACCTTTTTTCTGAAATGATCCTTTTGCATTGATCACTTAATGTGATAGATATAACTTTTATGCTCCTTATGCTGACCTTGCTATATTCCTTTTGTTCTGCGGCTGATAGCAATACCTTCTTCACATGCAAACAATTACTTCTTTATTCCATGCCAATATGTTCATATTCTTGTTCATATATCAAAAATGATATCATACATTACAGATATACCATTCCAATATTTTACAGTTACAAAATCAGCCAAAACACAAGTGAACAAAACATTACTGAGTCGGCCCATTAGTAAACTCAGGTTCACTGAACTGACTCAGTGACCTTCTGATACTCGACATCCACTATGTTACTCGGCATCGTCATGCACTCGGTAGAAGTAGAGACTCAGTTCATACTAGTCATAGAACATTGCTTGGAACTCGATAGCCATTGGTGACTTGGTAGATGTAGTGTTACTCGGTAGAAACTATCTTCTTCATTTACATTGCTTAGCCTGGTAAACACTGATCCTTTGTTTACCTTTTTCACTCGGTAAAATCTACTGATCTTCGATTACCTTTTTCACTTGATAAACACTGCTGAACTTCCTTTACCTTTTTCACTTGATATCTTCTGGAATGCTCGGTGAGAACTGTTTGCCTGTTGAACTTCTCATTCAGTCAGTATCTTCTAGAATGCTCAGTAAGAACTGTTTACCTGCTGAACTTATAAGATAACCACTGAATTCTCGGTATATACTTGAGACTAAGTGATGAGCAAGATAAGCATTTAGGATAGAATAAGTTTTTTCACTAATGACAAATATATCATAATACCAACAATCTCCCCCTTTGGCATTAGTGACAAAAACACTGATGAGCAAAAACTTATGTACAAAATTTGACGTTCTGATTTACATATATCTCCCCCATTCAATATGCTTGGAGTATTTACAAATATCTTTATCTCATCTCTAACTCTGTCACCATCTCTAAACTCTATCTCCCCCTTTTTGACAATAATTCCAAATTAAGCAATATATATATATATTTACATAGGGACACCAAAGTGGGAGATGAGTTCAAAATGTACCTTGAGAATCAAAGCCAAAGTCTTATCCCAATTTTCTTGCAAAATTTTGCAGGTGGAGAGTGTTATTTAAACTTCTACTGAAAGTTCAATCATATGATCTGCAAATGAGAAATTGTTGTCATCGATCAATACTTTGGAGTGGACAATGTGTTTCTGCATTGTGTCCATGATAGGAAGGATCATGTTCTGGATGTCTATTAAGGTAGACCTGATCCTTGCTTCCTCTCTTAGCAATTCTACCTGCTTTTCTGACAAAAATCTAATCCGGAGATGATGGGATGAACTTGAATTGAGATCAAGTTGCAATATTTGGGCACTGCCCTTCATATCTTCATCAATTTTATTCAATTTTTCTTTGATCTCCTTTGTGTACTTGATAACATCACAAAGTTTGGCAAAAAGTGAACTTACATTATTAAAAGAATTTTCAAAATTGGCCAAAATTGTAGACAACTCTACCTATTTTATTGCAATGTGCTGAGCAATGTGCTCAAGCACCTTATTATCAAATTTCCTTTCAGCCTTCTCAATCAATTTATCTTGACCAGAGGTATCCTCATTGAATTTATTTATAGCCTCTTCTAATTGAATCAAAATGTGTTGAGTAGAATCCACTTCAACAACTATAGCCTCTGTGATTATGTTCTTGGCATCCTCTATTATTTTGTATTCCCTATCCCTTTTAGATCTTAACTATTTCTGCATAGCCTTCATCTCTATTAATTGACTAGCATACCTCATTTCTTCAATGGTAACATTTTCATAATCAATTTTTAGAATAACTATATCTGTGTCTAAATCAATTTCTTCTGGTATTTCCTTTCCAGTTATCAAAAGTCTTAATGGTTTCTTTTGTTTGACTTCTATGGCCATTGGATTAATCTTAGGAATAGACACAATAGTAGAGATGGAAGGGCTAGTAGCAAAAACTAGGATAGGACTTGAAGAATGAATGCCAATAGAAGTATTTACCGGATAAAAAATTGGAATACTTCCCAAAAATGATGATATACCCATTATAGAAATATCTGAACTAGTTATATTTGAAGTAGATGTAGATAATGCTATCCAAATTGCTGGAACTGACAAAATTGGATAACTTATTGATATATCGCTTGATGTTGTTGGAATAGAGGAGGCTGACTCAGTGACTGAAGAAGAGGGTTGTAGCTCGGTAAATGAAGTAGTAGACACTTCCACTAATGGAATCTAGAGCTATGAAGTGGTAGGTGTAGATGATAAATCTAATGAAGATGGTATCAAATCTGTAGAAGCTGACTCCAACCTTGGTGATGTGATAGTTTTAGGTGGAGAGCGAGGAAGAGATGCAATGACTGGTGCTACAATTTTTACTGGATCATCTTCATCCTTATTTTCTTCTTCAGCTTCTTCCTCTTTTTCTCCCTTTTCTTGTTGCATTAATGCATGCAGCTCTCCTGGTGAGATTGTGATGGATGGAGATGTTGTTGTATCATCACTATCACTACTGTCATCATCCTGGATTTCTATTGGATCTTCATTGGGCTTATGCAGATGATAGATATTTTTCCACATTTTTGTTGCATCATTTACAACATTCTCAATGTCTTTGATTAAAATCAAACAAGTTTGGAATCTGATCATCATTTTGCCTTCATGATTTTTCATTGCGGCCTTTATTTCTGCTCTAGTGAGATTTGGTTGAAGGTTTTTTAGAGATTGCCCATAGATATATTTCACCGTTTGGGTGGTTTTTTCCCACCTTGGTTGCAATCTCTCCAGTACTTCCTTGGAGATTTGAGAGGCAAGTTGGTCTGGGGAGTATTTCCATTTTCTGATCTTGTTGAGTACCAATTCCTCTATCTGCATTTTCTCAGCATCTGTTCTTGTTTCAAATTTCAAAGCTTTGAAATTTATGATGCCTACCCCTTCTTCCAATTATTTGAGCCTTTCCTCAAATGTGAGTGAAGGTTTGACTAGTACAGGTTCTTGTTTACCTTTTCTGGTTCTCCTTGAGAATACTGCAATAGGCATCTTCTTAGGTTTGGTAATGGTTACCTTACCTTTCTTCTTTAGAGGTTCTTCTCCTACAGATTCTTGTTTGTTATTTTCTTCTTCTTCTCCTTCTTCTTCTTTATCTTCTTCATCCTCGTCTTTACCTTTAGTTAGCATAAGAGGACCAGTAGCAGTTTTCATTTTGGCTATCTTCCTCTTACCTTTGTTTATTGCCTGAGGTAGCTTGATTTCAAGCTCTATTCTTGCCTTTACTTCATCCTAGGTTCCAAAGGCAGGAATGTTAGGGATAGCTGGTTCATTTACCAGCACCTCAATGATATCTCTTGCATCATCAATATTTAATTCATAAGGCAATGTTTTTACCCATGTCGCTTGGGGTATGACTACCTATATGTCCACATGATCACAGTCAACCATGAAACAAATATCATCTTTATAATCCTCAACAAGCTTAGGAGGAATTTTGAACCTGTTATTCATCCTTTCCTTGAAATCTTCAAAATAGTTATCCATGACTTTGTCAAAATTTTCACCCATTTCTGCTATGAACGCATTAATCTGATATAAAATTGGAGTGTCTTTCCTCCATACTACAGATCCTTTTGATGGAAAAAAATTTTGTACATAAAAGAATAAACAAATTAACAAAGAACCAAATTTACAGGGGTTATTCTTAGAAGTCCTTATGCTTTCCATATTTTTATTCAGCTGTCTTAACAGCAATTCTGACAAATCAAATTCAAGATTTTTTTTTACAATCTTAAATGCTAAATCCATAGCTTCACATGGTACACTATTCCATCTTTTGGAACTATATAACTTATATGCAATCACAATAATGCCAATTCTGAGTTCCACGTTAGATATATTGTTAAGCTTTAGTCCTCTACCATCCCACTTTGCTAGGGTTTTCTTCTGTAACTCATCCCGACCTAGGGTTTTAGTGGTTTTGGCTTTGCTTAACATAGACAAACCCATGATTTTATGAATCCTCTTTTTGGTTAACAATACAGGTTGTTCCAACCACAACTAACCATTATGTACACAGCTCAGAACATATCTAACCCATTTCACCTGGAAACTTCTTGGTAGGTGCGGGATACAGGTCAACCCTTTTCCTTCTAAGTGTTTGTGCTCAGGTTTTAGGGCTCCATCAACACATAATTGACCTAGGGCATTAACTATATCTAATATACCAATTTCTTGAATAGCACACTTGAAATGAGCGTGAATATCGTTAACAAGAAGTACCTTAGGAGGGATTTTTTATTGAGCTCCATGAATGTCAAGTGATTCTACAACTGTGGGCACTACCTTGAATTTTGGGGCTTCCCATTTGACTCCTTTTACAAGCATTTCAGAACCCTTTTTCACCTTACTGCTGCTAGTGCTTACGAATGCCATTGTTTCTCAATGGATGAAAAATTCTTCAAACAATTATTTCACAGGAATTTTGCTTCAAATCACTTAGCATGCAACTGGAAATCTTTTTGGCTCTAAGAATTTTAAGTTGCGGTGGAAAATGAAGTCGAATTATGCCCTTTTAATGAAATACTGTCATTAAGGCTCGATACGAAGGTAGATGAGATGACATAGTGCATGCCAGTTTGTCATTGAAATACTCGGTAGAACCTTGCAACTTGGTGGTCTAACAAAGTCTTAGATATTCCCGACCTAGCTAGGTAAGGTCTTTAGTCAGCCTTTCTCAATACATGCAACTCGGTGATTGATACCATTTCTATGATCCATGTATCTAAAATACTATATTGATCATTTGCACCCATTTTTATAATCTAGAACTATTTAAGATGTGGCTAGAAATGCAGTTCCTGGCTCTTCTTAAGTGTCAATTGGAAATGATGGAGTCACCCATTTCTTGAGTGACATGATCATTATTTGAACTGTCTTGATTGGTAGATTTAGGAATCCACCATTGTCTTATTTGTTTCTGAATGTTATCAGCTTTTTCTTTCTTTTCATCTTCAATTCTTCCAGTATTCATGCAATTCTTAGCTATATGACCAAGTTGAGTACATGTGTAGCATCTTATGGTTTTATCTTTCTTTCTTAGGTGATGTCTTGTACAGTTTATCCTAATGTGTCCATATTCTCCACAATAGTTACACCTGCACTAGGTATTATAGTCCCAACCAAATATTGCTTTGATAATTTGATCTACTAGATTAAATGCTTTTGATTTGCATTGTGATGCCTTGTGACCTAGTTTCTTGCATTTGTGACATTTTCCTTCAAATTTTGGTTTTTCTTTGCATTCATTAGCTTTGTGACCATGCTGATTGCAGTTGAAGCATTTGCCATTGAACTTTGCCTTTACATTACTCCAACATTTATTTGAAGTATGACCTATCTTCCCACAATGATTAGAAGTAGGCCTTTGATTTCTTTATGCACCTTGTTTGGAAGTTTCACGTTCTTCCTTATAACCAAGTCCAGCTTTACCTTTTTGTCTATGAAGATTTTGCTCACTTAGTTAATTTAATTGAGTCATGTCTGCTTGTGATTTCATCATTCTCTCATTGATTTTCTTTTCAATGTTAAGATCATTATTTAAACTTTCATTGATTTATCTTTCAGATCTCAAGTTAATTTTTAAGCTTTCATTGATTTGTCTTTCAGTGATCAGATCATTCCTTAGGTCTTCCTTTTCAGATCTTAAATTTATAATTGTTTCATTTGCATTGGAAAGTTGATTTACAAGATCTTGATGCTAAAGGGATTGACTATTTCTTACCTCTAAGTCTTCATATGCCTTGTTTCTTTGTTCCAAGACTTCACATAGCCTGATTGATTGGATTTCTTGTTCTCTTTTGAGTTTTCTTACTTCTTCTTGTAGGAAACCATTCTTTGCCAGGAGTTCCTTGATTTCCTCATTAGCTTCATTTGAACTACTTGATGGAAAAAGGTCTTCAATCTTTTCTTCAACATACTGATGATCATTCATTTGTCTTGCAAGTTCCTTCCTTCTTTTCAGGGATTGATAAAGATGCTCCTTAGCTTCTTTGAGTTGATCCATGATCATTTCCAAATCTAAATTTTCATTTTCAATAGCTTTGTCAAGTTTAAATATCTCCATTGTCCTTGATCTTTTCTCAAGCTATCAAACTTTGTCCTGAGAAGCAAAATGCTCTGATACCAATTATTGGAAATATTCAGGATGAAATGTGTTACTGAGAGGGGAGGGTTCATTTTAACCATTCATCATTCATTCATCTAATCTATTGCATAAATAAAATCAATCATTCATAACACATGAACACAATGATTTGGTGACCCAGAAACCTTCCAATTAGAAAGTACAACTAGGGTGGGGATGATGCCCACAAAACTTCATTACTGTAGTATGAAGTTGGTCGATTAAGTCTGGTGATCTTTCCTATTAGGAGCAAGTAGGACTGCTAGATCCACCTTGTTAGGGGATTTACAAACATACAATGAAGTATGCACTCTATTAGGAGATTTACAAAAGACTGTTAAGTCTACCCTGTTAAAGGATTTAAAAATTGATTCACCTGTTAGGATGAAATAGTGGATCTACTTACAACTTGTTTGCTAATAAGATCCTTTTGCATTGATCACCTGATGTGATAGATATAAATTTTCTGCTCATTATGCTGACCTTGTTGTATTCCTTTTGCTCTATTGCTGATAGCAATACCTTCTTCACATGCGAACAATTACTTTCTTATTTCATGCCAATATGTTCATATTCCTATTCATATGTCAAAAATGATATCATACATTACATATATATCATTCCAATATTTTACAGTTACAAGGTCGGCCAAAACACAAGTGAACAAAACATTACTAAGTTGTCCCATTAGTAAACTCGAGTTCACTAAACTAACTTAGTGACCTTCTGATACTTGACATCCACTACGTTACTTAGCATCATCATGCACTGAGTAGAAGTAGAGACTTGGTTCATACTAGTCACTGAACATTGCTTGGAACTCGGTAGCCATTGGTGACTCGGTAGATGTAGTGTTACTTAGTAGAAACTATCCTCTTCGTTTACCTTGCTTAGCTTGATAAATACTGAATCCTTTGTTTACCTTTTTCACTCAGTAAACTCTGTTGATCTTTGATTACCTTTTTCACTCAGTAAACACTACTGAACTTCCTATATCTTTTTCACTCTATATCTTCTTGAATGCTCGATGAGAACTATTTTCCTATTGAACTTCTCATTCAGTCAGTATCTTTTGGAATTCTCGATGAGAAATGTTTACCTATTGAACTTATAAGGTAACCACTAAATGCTCGGTATATACTTGAGACTAAGTGATGAGAAAGATAAGCATTCAGGATAGAATAAGTGTTTGCACTAATGACAAATATATCATATTTCCAACAACTAGTGGCCACACAGGGATCACTAAGGGCTCAGGGTCTATTGAAAGACTGCCAGTGTAACTCTAGCATGATCCATGTGATAACACTTTCCCGCTTGCATAGTAGGTTTCCTACATGTCTATGTGTGCCTCTGGGATTAGATGTCGATTTTATGATTGGAACCTTGAGTTAGTATACTTTTAGGATTCCTGGACTTAGAGAGTATTTGGGTTATGTGATTTTGATAACCTACTTGGGACTTGAGATTATCTCGTCAGCATAATGGGAATGGACCATTTAGGTTCCATGCGACCGAGTGGTAGTATTTTTCCACTCTTATCATTTGAGATCTGTCAGAGACACCATGGCTGATGCATTCCTTGTTGGAGTCTTTCTTCTATTCATGGATTATGATGGTGGACATGTATCCTTACATTAATGATTTGCATATGTTAGATGATGTTATCTTATGTTTTATTATGCATGATTACTTCATGCACATGATGTAGAATGTTTAGGAGTGACATTCCTACTATGTTAATACCGACAATCTCTTTCGTGATTTGGAATGTTACGCATGGAGGGATGGCTAGGGCCCACGATGGTCTAATGATACTATTTATGGTTGGGAGGAACTGTGCACTTAGTCATTTATGTTTGTGATATATGGTTATCTTTTATGATGGATGTTTATATCTTTTGTGATGATGTATCATGTATGACATGTGGTTTCATTTACTTAAATTGCATCATAGATTAGAGCTAGTATGATGATGTGCAGTGGATGATTGAGCTAAACTAAAATGTAATTACTAAAAGGACACTTGTATATTATTTAAGTACATTGCTTGTATCATTATTATTTCATGAGAATAGGATGCTAGATGAATTGTTAAATTAGATGTAATTCAATGTTAAGGGATCCATGAAGAATGTAACCTGTTATGTATATATTTACTTCCAGTTGAATGTTTGTTATTGCTTTCGTTACTATATGTATGTTGTGAATAGTTTAATTTTCATAATTTAAAAAAAAAATTGTTTGGCAAACTTAGTGAAATTTTAGATTAATTCTTTGGATCCCTTGGTGGGGCATTACATTTGTCATTGGATATTTCTAGAGCCACTGAAACTTGTCACATAATATGAAAGCCAATGAGTTTACACCCAAACATAGTATGCTACCTCCTTCTCTTTAAAAAAATATTTCCATTCATCTTCTTATAAAGAAACGAGAACATGTCATAAGGTAGGATGGACCACAAAGTGTTGGTTTTAAAATCAAAATCGTCCACAAAACTAGCTAAGATTTAACTCCAAGAGAGAATAGGTTTGTTGTTCCATACAATATTTGACCCAAAGAAAATGGACTATACACCATGAGCATAATCATATTTTTAAAAAAAAGGTGTTTAAAAGACTTCATAACATCACAAATACCACAAGAAATAGGAATACCTAAATCATGGGGTAGGGTATTCTAGACAACTACTTTTCTCAAAATCAATAACTATCTAAAAGAACTATTTTCTAGTTCACAAGGAGAGTGCAAGAATAAATAAAAAATAAATTGAAACTTAGAGATAGTATAGCCTAAACCCCAACCATTTTTAACCCTAAAAAAATTATAACAATCATCTTTCAACATATTATAGATCTTCTATGTATAAGTTGCATTAAAACTAAAACCATCTTTTGATTTTTCCATTGCATAAACTACTCAGTATTCATAGAGTGGCTTCGAAAAAATACCCATGTAGCTTTAGAAATTATATCTAGTAGGTTCTCTTTTGAGTATTAGGAATGTGAAATTTGGAAGAGATTTCCTCCTAGTTTCCTAATATATTGTCAACCATCATATTCTTGACAAGAAAGATGGCATATTTATACTAGTTCTTGACATAACAACTTTGGGTAAGTACTAAAGGTTTACCATTGGCTTCTACTCCTCACCAAATAGATCTATCTAATATAGAGTATGTAGAACAATTCCCACTGGCAACTCTTTTTATGGTAAGATTTCCAATTTGAGTCCATCCCTTCTACATAGATTGAAAGACTTTTGAACAAAAATCTATCAATTGGAAGTTTCCAAATATTTTATCACATAGAGGAACATCAGTCCAAATTTTACATTTTTCTAATCTAGATTTTAGAGATATTATTTCTAACCGATACTTTCTAGGGTTTCTCACTTGAAAAAATTGAGTGATCAACTTAGAGGCCAGAGCCATACCGTGAACTTTTAGATCTTTAAGCCCAATCTATTAGAAATTCTTTAGAATAACTGAGGGGGGGGTGTGAATCAATTATTCAAGGTCCAAATGTCCAAATAAAACTTTTTCATCAAGTAAAGTGAGCCCATTAAACTTTTCATGCATACAAGCTTAAATTCTCCTACTTAGCAAGTTACTGAAACATCAACATGCAAGAATAGCACATGAAAGATCAACATATAATGCAATGATTTACATGGAAACTCAATTTCAAAAAAACCACCGATAACATGCTACTCAATTCTCACTCTTTTGAAGTGATGCCCTATGAAAGGTCTACCCTGTTAAAGGCTACAACAAACTGTTAAATGTGACTTGGTTAAAGGATTTAACCACCTTATTAGAAGTGGGCCTAGTTAGAGGACTTAAAAAAATTCACTTGGAATGCCACCATATTAAAGTATTTCCAAATGGCTATTAAACCAACCTAAGTTCATAGGATTTTACCCTAACTCATACAATTGTTAGAGTGTAACAACAAGGGCTTTTGACTAGATATAACTCACAACTTAACATGCAAATTTTAGATCTTTGTTCAACTCACAACATTGCCTATCTTTTAGTCTCTTTAGCTCTAACAACATATCCTCATTTCAATCTTTGTCTCCTTCAATTTCCATGCTTGATGTACTACTGCAATCTCCTATATGGCCACTTATCAAAGAAGAGCCTGTGTGCTCTATTCTTCCTTCTCAATGCCTTCTCCTTGATATACTTTAACAACTTTGCAACTTGGCACCCTAGCCACTCTTGCTTATTGGCCTATGAATTCTTAAATAGAAGTTTGGAATACTTTTCCTTCTTGAATTTTCCCACCTCAAATTTTAGATTGAATGGATTGGGTAGGATTCAATGAATCTACCCCATTTCTTTTTCCTTCTAGAAACATCATGAAGAATCCTCCTGAATTCACCCAAAAATGGTTTACCTAAAATTCTATGATAGCAAGTCTTCATCCTTATCCTCCATTTGGTTCACAAAATTCAAGGTAATAAACTTGGTAGCTTAGATTTTCCGAATCTTTGACTTTTCAAATAATGCAGTAGCTTGACACTATTGAAATTCTAGTGCTCAACACATACTGTGTTACTGTGCACCAACTAGGCTTTACTAATGCTCGACACCTATTGTGGATTCACTCGGCATCCACTAAGTTTTCTTGATGCTCAACACCTTTTACTTGTTCAGCACCTAAACTTTCTTGGCTCCTTCTATCTCTCTTGGCACACACTATATTTTTATTTTTCTTGGAACTAATTGAAAATCTACTTGGCATGAACTAGCTTGCTCAGCACTCACTAATGAACTTAGTCAAGCTTTGTAGATAGCCTTGTTATAACTTATTCTTTCAAGGTTTCTAAGTGTGGCCAACCTCTGTATCTTCAAGTGTATTATCAATGCATCATTTTACCATTGTCTTAACTGATCCTTGCACTTCATTACAAAACCATAACTCAACCTTTCGCTTAGGTACTTTTGTTATATCTTGTTGATTAAATCCTCTTCATCAATCAACTAAGTGACAGTACTTGGATCTTATAAGCAATTTTTATTCCAAAAAATAGCAACTTTAACATTAGTGATAAAACAATGATTGAATACACTCTTTATCAACAATCTCCCTCTTTGTACACAATCTTCCTTCTTCAAAAATGATCTTTTCAATCAGATTTCCAACAATCTCCCTCTTTGGCATTAATGGAAAACCAAATTTATCACCCAAGTTATCAAAATGCTAAGTAGGTAAAAGAAATAAATCAAATGTCAAAAAAGAAATTGTGTTACCATTGCTTTTTTCATCAGTTTTCACATCTCCCTGTCTGATCTTCTATTTTGATTTCTTTGCTTGTAGTTCTCCCTCTTAGCTATTGTTTCCTCTATGTTATTTCTTCTCTCTCTACATGACTTATTAGTTCATGTATGACTATCTACTTTGATCAATTCTGCTCTTTTTAAACTACTATTTCTCCCTCTTACATTTTGTGCCATGCTATTTCTCCCTTTGCACGGTATTTCTTCCTCTGTATTAATTGATCAGTTCCTACTCTTCTAGTATCAGCTACTTCTCCCTTTGTCCATTTGATTCTATAGATTTTATTAGTTTTTGCTATTTCTCCTTCTTTGACAACAATGCCAAAAGCATACTATTTCAACATTTCAACATGCAAGCGTAGCATTTGGAGGTACTCCAATTTCTCCCTCTATCACCTTGCTTATGACTTGTTTGGAATCTTAGTACTTTGATTACTTTAGGAAAAATCCTAAAGTATGTATCCTCTACATCAATTTGTAATATTTCATCATTCAACTTAGTTGATACAAGACAATCTTGTTGTTGCTCAAATAACCTTGCATAGGGGTATCACCCCTAACTTACCTCTAAGATACTAAAATGCATCTTTAGGTCATGCTTTTGTGAAGATGTTAGGGATTTGTTCATTTGAGCTGACATATTCCATCCTAACTTGCTTGTCTTCCCCTAATTCTCTTACATAGTGATACTTAATTGCAATATGCTTTGTTTTGACATGCATAATAGGATTCTTTGATATCTTGATGGCACTTGTGTTATCACAATAAAGTATCATAGGTCTAGTTATCTCTTCCTTCATACCTTGTAGTAGATGTTTGATCCATAAAATATTGGTGTAGTTGATAGTAGCAGCAACATATTCAGCTTTTGTTGTGGACTATGAGGTACAAACTTTCCTTTTCCTAGTCCAAGTAACAAATCTTTTACCTAAAAAAAGTGTCGCTCCATTGGTGTTTTCTTTGTCATCAATATTACCTCCCCACTCTACATTAGTGTAGGCTTTCAACTCAAAATTTTCACTCTGTAAGAATTTGGCTTAGGCCAGAATTCACCCAAGAACAAAAGAACTCAACACAAGCACACAGTAGACAACAATAGGCAGAGTATGATCAGAATGATGATATTCATTCAATAATTGATGCAAGAGTACATTAGGAGTGCTTGATTTTAAAGGCTTCAAGAGAGCTTCTAGAATGCATAGAAGTCAACACCATGACATGTCATACAACTAGGCACATGTCCACCAGATATGGATTATCCTCCATTAAGCACGAAATTAAGTGTGATGATGTGAGGATAAGACTACAATGGTGTAGCACGCAAATTTTTGGAGTAGACAACATGTGGTAAATAAGGAGTGCAAAAAATTGTGTTTTCATCATAACAACTCAGTGAATGATGCATACTCCTATGTTGTAGACACCATATGCCTAATTAGAGTTGTGTAACTCAATGAGAGTTCACAAACTCCTAAGTGTCTCACTAAAATAATAATTAAATAATGCATTAACCTAAGTAAAACTTAAGTAAGTGTAATAAGTAAATACTTATTTACACCAACACCCCCCCTTAAGTGCAAGTTAGAGGAATGCCCTCTAGCTTATGAAATGCAATATGGGCCTCGACTACTAGGCCATGTTAGGTACCCATGTACATAATGATATGCAATCTCCCATAAAGTGGGGAAAGAGGGAAAACCTCATGGGAAAAACCCTCCCCCAAAAGAGAGATAAAGAAGGATGCATTGATGGATGGAGTAATCAAGACCCCCCCCATTATGACATACATCCAATATATACATAAGAGGAAGGAAGAGAGATAGGATTGGCTCCCCCCCAAAGAAGAATGTTGAACAGTGACTTCTCCAATGAAGAAGCTGATCCAAAACTACAGAATGGTGTTCCTCCCCTTAGGAAGAAACAATGCCAAGGGTACAAATGAGACGCTTCCATTGTGTGTGGAAAGAATCCCATGAATAAGTGATGTCTTTGAAACCTGCTCAACTGGATGAAGAACCTATCCCAAAGAACTGTATGTCCCTGCAACTGATGAAGAACCCTGCTGCAACTGTTGATCATGAGTATCCACAATCAGTTCAACCTATGATGATTGATCATGTAGAGGATGAACAAGAGAGTTTGAAACCCTCGTGACAACTAATGAAGGAAATTATACATCAAGAAGAAGAGGCAGATCATCAATACTGTCTCCCAAATTTGTCACTAAACCTATATCTGGAAGACAAGATGTCCCCTGTTGTTCTGGACCTATCACTATGGCGATGTATGCATGTAGAATGAACTGATGAAGTGACCTCTCACTATATCTGTTGACAGAATTCCACATAGCTGAATCAATTGAAGCACTATCACTGGTGTCACTATTGATATCCACATTGTATGATCTGCAAAGAGGAGTAGAAGACAAGCTCAAAGAACTTTCCTCAAAATGTACATCCTTCTTCACAAATATCTAATGAGTCTTAGGATCTAGAAGTCTATATGCCTTCACACCGTTGTCATAACCAATGAAAGTACAAGGTCAAGATGTCTGTGCCTTGTGACCTCTGGAAGATTTGTTTGCCCATACAGGACAACCAAAGACTCTGAAGTGTGTCACAATAGGTTTTCTACTGCACCAGGCCTCAAAAGGAGTTTTTCCATCTAAGGCTGGATGAAGAGAATGATTAAGAATGTGAGTGGCATTGGAGATTGCTTTGACTTCTAATGATGGATCTAGAGACTTAACATGAATCATGCAACTTGCCATAGACTTAAGAGTTTGGATCCTCAATGCTGCAAAATCTGTCTTATGTGGACTAAATGCTGAAGGAGTCTGAAGATCAATGCTCTCATGTCTATAAAATTCCTTAAGTCTTCTATTCACATCCACGTTTCCATTGTCCATGTGGAGTACTATCATAGCCTTTCTGGATTTCTGTTCTACATGAGCCTTGAAGTCTAGAAATGTGCCCAAAACTTCACGCTTACTATGCAAAAAGTAGACCCAAGTGAACCTTGAAAAGTCATCAACTAAGGTAAGTATGTAGTGACCCTGACTGAATGCAAAAGGACCTGCTAATACCATGTGAACTATTTGAAGAACACTTGTTACTCTAGAAGACTTCCCTCTTTGTAACTTCCCCTCTAGATGCATATCCACTGAATCTAATGAAAAGTTACCCTTAGAAAAGTTGATTTGAGGTAGACCTTTGACCATATGGTATGTGCAAAGTTGCTGAAGATAGCGATAGTCAAGATGACCATATCACTCATGCCATAATTGCACGCTTGAATGTGATTGAGTTAACAAGGCCTTTGAAGGAATCTTGGGTACAAAATAATAGAAAGAGTACAACCTCTTGTGATCATTCACTTTGCCTACTGCAACCAAGGATGCACCTTTAAGATTGTGCACCTTGACTGAGTCAGGAAGGAAATCAACTCTATGTCCATCTCCAAGGTGAGTGATTTGGTAGACTGAAAGGAGATTTGTACTTAGGTGTGAAACATAGAGAACCGCTTGAAACTCTCCATTTTCCATTTCCACATTTCCTTTTCCTTCAACTTCCATTTTGCTATCATTCCCCATGAAGATGTGCAATACCCTTGAGCGATCCATTGAAGAGAAATCCTTCTTTGAAGAACCCATGTGATATGAGGCACCTAAGTCAAATATCCATTCCTTTGAAGAGTTTGCATTTGCCATGAATTCTTGCCCTTTGCCCTTTGAATTTGAAGAAGATCCCTTCTCCTTGTAAGCATTAGGCAATGGAACATTATGTTTCTTCATGATGTTGGTCAATTCATCAATCTGTTCCAGATAACACTCATGCTCTTCATGACCCGATTTCTTGCAATAAGAACACTTCTTCTTCTCCTTATTATTGTCCCCTTTTTTGTTGGAATTTGAGGAGTTTCCTTGTTGATTTGATTGAGGTGTTGTCTTTTTTGCATCCTCGGATTTGCTCCATTTCTTCTTACCCTTTCCTTTATTTGAAGATTGTCCACCTAAATGTTGAGAACCCTCATTGGCCACCAATGCTTTGGACTTAGGTGATTTGAGAATATCCATTGTTTTCAACTTCTTTTCTTCATCATTTAGTAGTTTAGCATATTCATCAAAAGTGACTTTCTTGTAGGCAGACCCTAAGGTAGTCTTTGAGGTGTTAAAAGAAGATACAAATGTGGAATATTTAGATGGCAGCTTGTTATGAATGAGATAGATCAGTTTGTCATCTTTGATAGAACTCCCACAATCAGTAAGCTTTGTCCTTAATTCATTCACCTTAATGATGAATTCCTATATTGAGTCATACAACTTAGGATCTAAGGATACTAGCTCATCTTCTATCTTGAACACATCTTCTTCAGACACTTTACCATAAAGGCTTTCAAGGGTATCCCAAGCTTCCTTAGATGTAGTACATTTCTTGATTTGATACATGATTTTATCATCTACCCCCAAACATATATCACCTAGGGTTTTCCTATCAATGGCTACCCATTCTAAAATTTCACTTATTGATACATTAGCAACTACTGGTTTAGGAAGAGTACCATCTACATATTGTGAAACTCCATTATGCATTCAGTGATACAACATTTTAATAGACCACGTAGCATAGTTATGAGGAGTTAACTTAGGAAACTTAAAGTTTCCCATAATGTAGAAAATGAAAGAAAATTGTAGAAAAGAGAGAACACAACACCAAGAATACCCCCCCCCCCCCCCCCCCCAAAATAGATGCTTAGGGAACTTTATCACTAGTGTGGTTACAATGGGCCACTTGCCAATTTTGGCCTTTGTGGACTTCTGATTTTGCTTGTTACAACTTCTTGATACAGTACAAATCTGAAACTTTACAATGTGCTACAATACTGAAGCATTACAAAGGAAAGAAAGGTCCTACTACTGAAAGTGACAAATTTGTCCACACAACACTATAATATGATGCCAGATCTAGAAAGTAGATGAAAAAATATGCACTTTCAAAAATAATCAAACAAGATTTCAACTCCAGATGTGCCTGTACGAAGCATTTGAAGTTGTAAAATTTGAGATTTTGGGGTTGCAGAAAAATTTAGAAAAAAAGATCTCAAACCACCTGCACCATTGTGTAGATCATGAAATCCTACCCCAAAACGAAAAAAATTGCTCGCAAAAAGGAGTCTGTATGAGGAAGATATTGTTGTTTGAAAATTGCTACTGCTGTTATTTTTTCTGAATCGCTGATGCACCTCCAAAAAACAAATAGCTCTAGATTTTGCCTCAGATGTCCGATTTGGATGAAACAAAATCTAATCTGGGGGTTTTTGGACCTTCTGAATGTGATGCAAATATCAGATTTGCACCAACAAGCTTCAATCTTCACCTGCAAAAAATTTACCCTATGGCCCTATGGCCAAAAAATAGTAGAGATGCAGATGAAAAAAAATAGATCTGAGAATTAAATGTACAAATCTAAAATGATCATACCAATTTTGCAAATCAATCCTTCATGTGCTGATTTTGAAAAAAAATTGCCTCACAATCGACTTTGGCCTAGGCTAGGCAGCTTTGTAGCCAATTTTCACCGAATCAGCACTCCAGACACAACAGAGAGGTCAGATCTGGCTCCAGACACTCCCAATTTCTACAGATGCTCTAGAATTGAGGTGCTAAAGCATGAAAGGTCTCGAACGGCTATGTGATGAGAGTCCTCCTCAGCTCTGATACCATGTAAGAATTTGGCTTAGGCCAGAATTCACCCAAGAACAAAAGAACTCAACACAAGCACATAGTAGAACACAATAGGTAGAGTATGACCAGAATGACGATATTCATTCAATAATTGATGCAAGAGTATACTAGGAGTGCTTGATTATAAAGGCTTCAAGAGAGCTTCTAGAATGCATAGAATTCAGCACCATGACATGTCATACAACTAGGCACATGTTCACCAGATATGGATTATCCTCCATTAAGCACGAGATTAAGTGTCATGATGTGAGGATAAGACAACAATGGTGTAGCATGCAAATCTGTGGAGTAGACAACATGTGTTAAATAAGGAGTACGAAAAATTTTGTTGTCATCATAACAACTCAGTGAATGATGCATACTCATGTTGTAGACACCATGTGCCTAATTAGAGTTGTGTAACTCAATGAGAGTTCACAAAATCCTTAGTGTCTCACTAAAATAATAAAAAAATAATAATAAATAATTAAATAATGCATTAAAATAAGTAAAAATTAATTGTAATAAGTAAATACTTATTTACACCAACACACTCCTCTTATAGTACAATCCAAAGTCATCTATTCCTTTTAGGTACCTCAATATTCTTTTTACTGCCATCAGATAATTTTCTCTTAGGTTTGTAGAAAATCTTGCCACTATTCCAATAGCTAATGCAATGTCTAGACTACTATGCACAGCATATTGTAGCTTTCCAATCATTGATCTATACATTGTCTAATTTACTTCAGCTAACTCATCATTCTTGGATAACTTATGTCCTATTACCATTGGTGTGCTAACTAGTTTTGAATCTTCTAAACCAAATGTCTTGAGTATCTCTTTGATATATTTTGATTCGGTCATAAATATGCCATGCTTCAATTGATGTACTTGCAATCCAACAAAGAGTTTGATTTCTTTAAACATTGACATCTCAAACTCTTGTTTCATTTGATCAGCAAAGTCTTTGCATAGGGCATCTTTTCCTCCAAATATTATGTCATCAACAAATATTTTTGATATTAGAATATCTTTACCTTTTTCTGCCTTGATATATAGATTTTTGTTGTCATCTATTCTCTCAAATCCAATCTTCACAAGATATTTGTGTAGTCTCTCGTACCATTCTCTAGGTGCTTGCTTCAAACCATAGAGTGCTTTATGCAGTTTACAAACCATATCCTTATTGTTGTCATCAACAAATCACTATGGTTGTTCTACGTAAACTTCTTCTTCTAGTATGCCATTCAAAAAAGAAAACTTTACATCCATTTGGTAGACTTTGAAACCTTTGTAGGTAGCATATGCAAGTACTATTCTTACTCCTTCCATCTTTGCAACAAGGACAAATTTTTCCCCATAGTCTAGTTCATCTTCTTGTGCATAGCCTTTGTAGACTAGTATGGCCTTATTTCTTGTAATCTCACCATTCTCATCTAGCTTGTTTCTAAATACCCATTTGGTGCCAATCACATTTTTATTAGCTGGTCTTGGAACTAAGGTCCAAGTTTTGTTCTTCTCTATTTGATCTATCTATTCTTCCATAGCTTTATGCCAATTATCATCTTGTCGTGCATCTTTAACTATTTTGGTATCAATCTTGCTTAGCAAGCATGATTCATTTTTTAGTCTTTTCCTTTTCATTGGTCTAGCTTCCTTGTCTCCAATTATTTGTTCAAAAGGGTGATATCTTCTAACATAATTGGATAGTCTTAATTCTATCCTTCTTTCCATGTTTGATCTTTCAGTTTCAGAGTCACTCTGTACATTTTTTTCAAATATTTCATCATCTCTTTCATATGTATTGATTTAAGAATTAGAATGTGCATTATCTTGATTCTGCAACTCAACCTCTAAATGCAGTTTGACATTCAGTAGTTGTGACTTAGCTGATATAGAAATTTGTTGTTGATTCCCAACTTCATTGGCAACTTCTTCTTTAGTAGGCATCCCTTCATAGAATTATACAAAGGATTTATATTCTTTTAGTTTCTTGATTTCATCAACTTGAGCTTCTACATGCTCATCAAAATTTACATTTGTACTCTCCACAATCTTGTTAGTGTTAGTATTCAAAAACTTACATGCTTTACTTGTAGTGGAGTATCTAAGGAATATGCCTTCATCACTCTTTGAATCAAACTTGTCATTTATAGTATCTTTATGAATATAGCATTTACAACCAAACACTTTGAAATGTTTTACATTGAGTGAGGGACCATACCATAATTCAAAAGGTGTGGCATTTGTACCTTTATTTAATTTTACTTAATTTAGGATGTATATAGCTGTACTTATAGCTTCTCTCTAGTACTTTAGAATGACATTTTTCTCCATCATTAATGTTATGGCATAGTCTATCACTAATATATTATGTCTTTATGTAATGTCATTCTAAAGTGGAGTTCTTGGTATTGATGTTTATCCTTTAATTCCTTTGTCATTACAAAATGTCTCAAACTCTTTTGATGTGAACTCTCCTCCTCTCTCTGATCTTAGGCACTTTAGGCTCTTTCTTGTTTCTTTATCAACCATGGACAAATACCACTTAAACATTTGAAATGCATCATATTTTTGTTTTAAGAACATGACAATCATCATCCTAGAGTAGTCATCTACAAACAACGTTGTGTATATATCTCGTTAGTATCTTTACACTTCTATTGGGTCACATAAATTAGTATGCACTAACTCTAGTACTTCTTTGGAAGTGTAGGTTTTGATTTTTAAACTTGACTTGGTCATCTTTCCTAGTTGACATTGTTTTCACATTGTATTTTTAGGCTTCTTTAGCTTAGGCAAACCTTTGACTTTCTTCATTTTTCTAATGCTAATTAGATTATCAAAGTTAACATGACATAGCCTTTTATGCCATAAGCACACATCATCAAATCTAACAACAAAGTAGGATGCATCTTCAATATCTAGGTAAAATAGATTACTCCTAGTTTTTTCACCTTTTCTTCTTAGATTTCCATCAATGTCATAGATTTTGGAAGATATTTTTCCAAATTCTACTTTGTAACCTACATTTCCTAACTGTGACACACTTAGTAGATTGTAATTTAATCCTTGAACACAATATGCATTGTCATATGAAATTTTCTCTATAAGTTTAATAGAACCTTTTCCTTTGATTAGACATGGAGCATCATTTCAAAACCTAACACTATTTCCATCATATTGAGTAAAGGTAACAAACTTACTTTTGTCTCTTGTCATGTGATATGAGCATCCACTATCTATGATCCATTTATCATTCTTGTTTACATAGGTTACCAGTGTTGTTGTCTCATCTTCATCTAATTCATCCTTCATGGCTACATAGACTACCTCATCATCATTTTCATCAGAATCCTCTTCTTCAACATTGTAACACTTTTTCCCTTTGTCTTTGTAATCTCTGCTATCATCTTCTCTTCTCTTCTTGTTCTTGTTTCCTTCTCTATTTCTTCTTCTATGCGCATCTTGCTACAATATCTCCCACTTCATTGCAATTAAAAAAAATGATATGAAACTTCCCTTTGAATTTACCTTTCCCTTTGTGAAATCTTCTAGCTAGCAACACTTCCAATTTTTCCACATCTTCTTCATCTGTGCTACTATCACCAGATGCATATTTTACCTTTTTCCTCTTCTTCATTGGTTTCACCTCCTCAGTGTCTTTGAATGATATATTAGCCTTGAAAGTAGATTCAAGATGTTTAGGTCTATAGTTATCAAAGTTGGACAACTCAAATGTAGTGAGTCTTCCTACAATACCTTCAAAAGTTAGTGTGTTTCTTGGTACACATCTTTATTCTTGTATGGCTAAAAATCTAATAGCATAGATGGGAAGCAAGGTTCTTAAGACTTTTCTATTGATAGTATCACATTCTAAATTACGACCCAAACTTCCTATTGCACTTACCGCTTCTTTCATTCTAGTGGTATACTGAGTAGCATTCCCACCTTCCTCCATTTTCATGTCATCAAAATTTCCTTTGAGGCTTTCTCCTTTTTCTCTTTGAACATTTTGATCTCCTTCATAGATATTAGTCAAGGATTTCCATGTCTCGAATGCAGAGTCACATCCCTTGATGTCATCAAGTTCAACATAGTTAAGGGTAGAGGCAATCTCAAGCATTGCCTAATTATGCTCATTTTTCTTCATATCTTCTACAGTGGGTACAACTAGATCAACATGTTCTACTTCAATTGAGGTTTGTGCATGATCATTTATTGATCCAAGGTGTGACATCATCAACTTTTTCCATGCTATGAAGTTATCTCTATTGAGCTTGGGAACTTCTCTCTTGGACATCTTTGATCTTCCTACTTCTAGTACCTTGAAACTAAATTAGTTGATGACTCTAAAGCAAATTTTTAGAAATGCTTTAAAATAACTAAGAGGGGGGGGTGAATTAGTTGTTCAAGGTCCAAATGTCCAAATAAAACTTTTTCATTAGGTAAAGTGATCCCATTAAACTATTCATGTGTCCAAGCTTAAACTTCCCTACTTAACAAGTTATTGAAACATCAACATGCAAGAATAGTGCATGAAAGATTAACACATAACATAGTGATTTATGTGGAAATCCAAATTGGGAAAAACCACTAGTACCATGCTACTCAATTCTCAATCTTCTGAAGTGATGCCTTGTGAGAGGCCTACACTATTAAAGGCTACAACACACTATTAAATGTGACCTAGCTAAATGATTTAACCACCCTATTAGAAGTGGGCTTGGTTAGAGGACTTTAGAATATTCAATTGGAATGCCACCCTATTAAAGGATTTAAAAATAGTTTTTAAACCAACCTAAGTCCATAGGATTTTATCCTAATAGATATAATTGTTAGAGAGTAACAACAAGAGCTTTTGATATGATACAACTCACAACTTAACTTACAAATTTTAGATCTCTATTTAGCTCACAACATTGCCTAGTTTTCAACCTCTTGAGCTCTGACAGCTTGTCCTCCTTTCAAGCTTTGTTTCCTTAAGTCTCCATGCTCCATGTACTAGTGAAATCTCCTATATGGCCACTTATCAAAGTAGAGCCTTTGTACTCTATTCTTCCTTCTCAATGCCTTCTCCTTGATACACTTGAACAACTTCACAACATGCCACCCCAATCAGTCTTGCTTCTTGGCCTGTGACTTCTTAAATATAAGTTTGGAATACATTTCCCTCTCGAATCATCCCACTTTAAATTTTAGATTGAATGGATTAGGTAGGATTCAATGAATCTACCCTATATCTTGTTCCTTCTAGAAACATCATGAAGAATTCTCCTAAATTTTCTCAAAAATGGTTTACCTAAAATTTTGCGCCACCAGCTCAGCATCCTTATCCTCCATCTGGTTCAAAAAATTCAAGCTCATAAACTTATCAGCTCAGATTTTTCAAAATGTTGACTTTTCAAATAATACAACAGCTCGACACTATTTAAATTATGGTGCTTAACACATACTATGTTACTTAGCATCAACTATGTTTTACTGATGCTTGACATCTACTATGGATTCACTTGGCATCCACTAAGTGTTTTTGATGCTCACCACCTATTACTTGCTTGGCACTTGAGTGTGCTCGACTCCTTCTATATCACTCGACACACACTAGATTTTTACTTTCCTTAGCACTAACTAAAAATTTGATCGACATGAACTACCTTTCTCAGCACTAACTAATGAACTTAGTCAAGCTTTGCAGATAGCCTTTTTACAACTTATTCTTTCAAGTTTTCTAACTGTGGCCAACCTCTACATCTTCAAGTGTATTATCAATACATCATTTTTCCAATGTCTTAATTGATCCTTGCACTTCATTTCAAAACCATAACTCAACCTTTCACTTAGGTACTTTTGTTACATCTTGTTTATTAAATCCTCTTCATCAATAAACTAAGTGATAGTACTTGGACTTTATCAGAAATTGCCATTCCAACAAATAGCAGGTTTGACATCAGTGAAAAAACAATGATTGAAAATATTCTTTATCGACAATCTCCCTCTTTGTAGACAATCTTCCTTCTTCAACAATGATCTTTTTAATTAGATTTCCAACACAATCCACCTTTTTCCTTAGGTAAATAACACTACGCTCATTTCACACAATGTCTCCACTTGTTCCCTATGCCATCATAGCATAGAAGTGTCTCGTGGTCCTTTCTAATATATGAGTTTCATAATTAGCAATCAATTAAGGAGAAGAAAAGTAAATATGATGAGTAGATAGAACCGTTTGGACTACTTGAACTCTACCATTGAATGAGAGGATACAAGTTTTCCACTTTAGACACTACTTATCTATTTTGGAAAATAGCCAATTCTACATAGCTTTAAGATATGCTTTTATAGATAATGGTATAGCTAGATGCCATATAATGTCACTTGGTCATTTTCATTCCCACCTTTTTCTCAAAACCCACTCTAGGGGGGAGGGAGACCACCCAATAATGGAAGACTTACATATGGATTTGTTTTATACCTAGAGACCATACATAAAAATTGTAGTCTATGAATCATATTATAAAAATTACTTTCTTCCAATTCTATAAAAAATAAAGTGTCATCTACAAACTAGGCATTAAGAAACACATCTTGATTAGAGAGGGAGAGATCCCTCTAATGGGAGGTCCTAATTGAGAAGATCCAAGAACATAAAATCGGGAATCAACTACTATAAAAAATAGAGAGGGGACTATTGGGCAGCCCTATCTAATGGACCTTTGTAAAATAATATTCTCAGTGAGTTATGCAATAATATCAATGATAATAGAAGAGTAAATAAGAAGAATGTACATCCATTTACAATAATAGGGAGGAAAATCAAAGGCCTGCAAAATTCCCTTAAAAATAAACCATTCAATTCGTTCATATGCTTTTTCAAAATCTTATAGAACCATTAGTTCATTGTGATCTTCATTTTTAGCCCAATGCATGGCTTTGTATCTTTTAATCTAATTCTCAAGAGTAGTCCTCCCTTTTTTAAAACCCTTTTGTAGTCAAGGATATGAAATTATTAAGAACAACTCCAATTCTTTGTTAAGCAATTTGGCCACAATCTTGTAAGATATAAGTTTAATAATGTAATAGGCCTCTAATTCCTCACTTGAGATTCATCTCCATGCTTGGATAATATCTCAATGACCCCTCTATTAATAATAACACCCAATGAAGCTATAATGAAAGCATTTCCATACGGTTCCATAAGCTTGAGAACAATCCATTCCTTATTATGTTTGTAGAACTTAGCGACAAGGCCATCAAAGTTAGTTGATTTATCATTCACAAGAGAGAAAAGTTCAACTTCAATTTCCTCCTAAGTAATAGGAATTTCCAATTTTATAAATTCATTTTTTGAAATTTTATTTGGCATAATTTTGATGCATTGTTCTAGAATAGTTTAGTTGCTTTCACTAAATAATGAGGTAAAGAGATCCTTGTAGAATTAAAAAAAGGCTTAATTAAGATAGTCAGGGTCATTATTTACACTAGCACTACTCTAAATATTCCCAAATTTTTTTTTCTATGCTTGGCTCTAATTAGGTTAAAGAAATATTACTTGGTACCCTTTTCACCACCCTTCATCCAATTCATCCTAGCCCTATTCTTCTGTCCTTTAATTTTATATTTCTAATATTGTCATGATTGACATCTAATCTCAACTACATTCTCTTCTAGCTAAGAGTTAGAGGCCCTTAAATTGAAGTTTTGTTTTACTAAAGTTCAACATGCTTTGTCATACTTTTTAGTCTTTTTTTTTTCTATCAATACCTTATTTCTTAACAATGATCTAATATATCTTGCTCCAACAATCAGCTACAACATTCCACCTATCTTTGGGTTGCATGTTTTGATTGCAAAGCTTACAAAGACTAGTCACCATTTTGATTTTCTCATCATTTTCTTCATTTCTTAGTAAGGAAATATTGAGTATAAAGGTTGAATTTTTCTTTTTCCTTCTATCCAAGAAACTATCCATGGAGATACTATCATTGATTGGGTGATGGTCTAACATAGAAGAGGGAATGAGACACAAAAGAGCATGTTCATTTTCCATATCAACAAAAAATACTTGATCATATATGTAAATTATATCTAGCTAATAGAAAATTCTTTGTTTCCCAACTTGGTTGTTACATCATGTAACCAAATATTAAAAAAATATTTCTTCTTAAGAGACATTCAAGGAACAATCCTAAATTTCTTTTTAAAGTTAGAATAGAAGAATTATTCATTTCCTTTCAAATAATGAGCTCTTCCCCCTATTTTTTCTTCCTTGTATCCCACCATTTTAAAGCCACCAACAAATATCTAGTGTACTTCAGCTAAATTAATAGATAACCATTCCCCTAGAGAAACCCTAGTGTACTTTAGCTAAATTGTTTAAAATAGTAGTTCTGTTAGAAATGGATAATACTAGGGGAGGTGAATCAGTATTTTCAATCTTTGTACCCACAAATGAATATTATTGTTTACTCTATCATATGCATAAGAAAATAAACCAATAGTGCAAAAAAATGTAAACAACCATACATAAAGAGAGATCATGACACCATATTTTGTTAACTACGGAAACCCTGGCCAAGGGAAAACCTTGGTTAGGATGGAACCGACTAGATGATCCACTATATAAAGAATCTAGTTAAGGATATTGACCATATTAGGAGTCTATAAAGAATGTATAGTGTCTTGAGTCCTTGTTAGAAGCCTCAACCCTACTAGGAGTTGCTTCAACCCTTTTGGGAGTTGGTGGATTACATACAAATGTGTGCAAGTAGAGCCCACTGCCCTAACATGCAACTATACAATAAGTTCTTCAAGAAATAGGTATACATACAATACATAGTATTTGTTCTACTTCACAAATCTTTTATTTGATGATTCTTCACACAAGAGAAACTACACATATCATACTACATCATATAGCAAAGTATCACATTCAAATGTTACTTGTATTTCACAAGATCATAATAACTTCACAATTACTGATTATTGAATCATCATTCACTTTCACCCTTCTGTTCTTCACACTTTACTTCACAAATAAAGTTCTTTACTTATGCAAAATATTTTGGTAAATTCTTCCTTATTCAGCTCATATAACATTATTAGAGTCAACTCAACAAAAATTCATAACTCAAAATAATAAATCAAATTGTTAAACATATTTTGTTGATATGCTTTGTTATGCACTGTGTCATCACTACATCACTAATTACTTCATAACTTGAACTTGGTTGTCTGTACAGATATGCACATTGGTATACATAATCATTATGATGTCATGCATCTCTAGTCAATTGTGGTAGAGAATATTCCAAGGGAATATTTTGTTATCATCAAATTGTCTTGCTATTGTAACATTATCTGATACTCAGAAGATTTTCTTTTGCAAATGAATAAGGCTAATCTACAAAAAAAATATGTTGTAATGAATGACAACCATAAGTTAGCTTATCTGATTGTTTGAACATACTACCAACAATCTCACTCTTTGGCATTGATGGCAAAATTTTGGGAAAATTGGCTAAGTCCCAAACATGCTATCATGCCAATCAAAACAATTAACCATAACATAAGAACATAGAAAACATTTATGTTCATGTTATGAAAGATTAAATCCCTTATAACTTCCTATTACAACTTATTTCTCCCCCTTGCATATTATACACATTACAATTTCTTACAATACAATTTTTCCATACATCTCACCCTTTGACATCAATGACAAAGATATCAAAAACTATCAAATTCTCGTAGTTGCATATCAAAACTTGGAAAAACAATCATCAAAATTGGTCTTCAACTAATCAAATTATTTCTTCCAATAGTCCTTTAGTGCATTAGATATACTGATAAGTGCACATAAGGTATATGCTACTAGTTCTATTGCATTCAAATCTATAGATACAAATTTTTCATATGAATACTTTGGAAGAAACCATTCTTCCAATTGGCTTTCGAACAATGTTATCTCAAAGAATCAATGCACTCTCAAAAGAGTGAACCACTTTAGAATTTTCTCCTTCTCTACTTGTATTTCCCTTATATTATCATGAAGTAGCTGAATTGTATGCTCAATGGTGTCCACTTTTTTATTCTTCTTCAAAACATTGTTAGAGATTGTCTAAAGCTTAGTCACTTTATCATTGATCTAATCATCATATTTTTTCAAATAAATGTATGCTAAGTTACACTTAACATGTGCCTATTTTCCTTCCTTTATGCACTTCCTTAGTGCTTTAATATATATGTTCAATATTTCTATATAATTTCTCATGTTAGTGCAATGGTGTTTAGAAGTTTACCATCATGCTCAATCTATGCTTGAATGGTAGCTACATTCATGAGTGTAAAAAACTCATGATCAAAAGTTTTGCACAAATTTTTGTGTGTGCTGTTGAATATTAGTTGGGTTGTCAATAGGGCTTATTACCTTTTCCATATTGTCCAAAATTGTGGTCAAAGTCTTCTCAAGTGACTTGACTAATTTCTTATTTTCAAGAAGTTTTCTTATAGAAGATATAAGGTTCTTTGCCTCATTTTCTACATTAGATTGAGCTAGATTTGTTGCTGCTACTATATAGGTAGGAGGAGTGAAAGTTCCTACTACTACTATTCCTATCAAAGGTAAACTTGAGATACCTTCTTCAGTGTTTGTTTCCATCTTCTGTGTGACTTCTCTAGTAGTCCTTGATCCTCTTCTTCATCAAAACTACTGTAATCCACAATATTGCCAATAATGCTAGCACCAAATCCTTGAATGGATCTTTTGATTTTTCAACAATCACTTTGGTGTTTTCTACTTGCATAGAATTAATACCAATAGTGATTTGAGGAGGGGAACTTAGTGTAGCTACTGGTTTAGTATTGTGAGGAGGGTTGTAAGTTGTAGGACTATCCTCCTTTGTTTGTGCACTCTCCTTGGGTGTCTAGCTGGCTTCTACTAGCTATGCACTTACTTTAGGCTTTTTGATTGCCTCTTCTATCTACACAATATCTCTAGGTATCTAAGCACTTAGTTTAGGCATCTACACATTATCTCTAGGCATCTAGCTTGCCTTCTTAGTTTGTGCACTGTCGTTAGGCATGGTGGACATGAAAGAAACTATAGCCTCCTGAGTTTCTCTATTGATTTCCCCATAATTTCCTCCCATAATAAGAATGGATATTTTCTTATGGATTATGATTATGAGTGTAGAAAAATCATTATCAAAAGACTTAATGTTTGAATTCTATTGAATATCAATTGGGGTGTTAATAGGGCTTATTACCTTTTCCATATTGTCCAAAACTATGGTCAAAGTCTTCTCAAGTGACTTGACTGATTTCTTCTTTTCAAGAAGTTTTCTTAGAGAAGGTATAAGGTTCTTTAGCTCATCTTCTTCATCAGATTGAGCTAGATCTATTGTTGTTGTTGTTTGGGTAGGAGTGGAAGTTCCTACTACTACTGTTCCTGTTAAAGGTAAACTTGAGATGCCTTCTTTAGTGTTTGTTTCCATCTTCTATGTGACTTCTCTAGTAGTCCTTGATCCTCTTCTTCATCAAAACTACTGTAATCCATGATATTGCCAATAATGTTGGCACCAAAATCCTTGAATGGATCTTTTGATTTGTCAACAATCACTTTGGTGTTTTTTACTTGCATATAGTTACTGCCAGTAGTGATGTAAGGAGGAGAAATTGGTGTAGCTATTGGTTCCATACTATGAGGAGGGTTGTAGGTTGTAGGACTATCCTCCTTTGTCTTCACACTCTCCTTGGGTGTCTTGTTGGCTTCCATTCGTTGCACACTTACTTTAGGCTTCTTGCTTGCCTCTTCTACTTATGCACTATCTCTAGGTATCTGAGGACTTAGTTTAGGCATCTACACACTATCTCCAAGTATCTGCCTTCCTTTCTTAGTTTTTGCATTATCCTTAAGCATGGTGGACATGAAAGAAACTATACCCTCCTGAGTTTCTTTGTTGATTTCCTCATAATTTCCTCCAATAATAAGAATGGATCTTTTCTTATGCCTTAGTAATGGTGCTATACCGTTCAAAATTTCTTTTATGCCATCTTCACTATTTACAATGCATAAATTTCTCACCATGTTTATTCTTATATGTTTACCCTCTTCTACAACTCTACTCTTCCTATTTAGAAATATATTATACAAATCGTTGGGTATTTGACCTTTTATAGTTTCAAACCTCTTATCTTTCAAAATCATGTTTCTAACTAAAACATTTTCTAGTTGTCTCCTATCCATGATATTAAACAAGTCATAGAATTTATTTAAATGTACAAAATTATTATCATTAATAATTTTCATGTTAAGGTTTTCTACCTTTCGCTTCCATGATCTACATCCTGTTGATGTCATGGCTTCTTTATCAGTTGCTTCAACTGGCCTGTCACCAGTCTCTTCCTTAGACTCAGATGAGATAATTTGTAGAGTTCTCCTTCTTTTTCTTGGGGCACTAATGGTCTTCTTTACTCTCCTCCTTGGAGGGGTTGTTATCCTCATGGATTTTCTTGATGTTGATGTCTCCTCTATCTTTACTAGTTTTCTTAGTGGTTGTTATTGTGCAAGTGTTGCATAAGGCATATAAGAAGTCTACACACTTTTTTGGGCAACTATAACCTCTTTTGTAGGTCCTAACACTACAATGGGTGTAGGGGATAAGATCTTAGTTTGACCATTGGCCTTCATTTCCATAGCAATTCTCTTTACCTCATCAAACTCTTTCCTTATCATTCCAAATTCTTTCAAGATAGAATCAATATCTTTCTCTACCTTTTTCTTGGAGTCCTTCATCACCTCACTAGTTTTCACTTCTCTCATTTTCTGTGAATACATTCCCCATTTGGGATAGTTAGAATCAACTTCAAAATGAAGGATTATCTATGCATACCCTTCAATTAGGTCCTCACTCATCTCATATCCCATAGGTTCAATAAATTTCACCCAAGGAACTACAGCCTCCATGCATGTAAAATCTATCTCAACCATGAAACATAACTCATCCTTATAATTTTCCACTAGTGCTGGAGGTATCCTATACCTCTTCTTCATTTCTATTTGGAAAGATTTCATGATCTTGTCCAAGTCACTATCTCTGATTGCCTCAAATCTTGATCTATAAGCTTGAGTGATTTTCTACATAGCATACTCATTTTCATTCAAAACTATGATACCAAGAAACCTTTTGATAGCATAGAAGAATATGTGTATTAGAAGGGATTCAAATCTGAATACTACACTTCTTGATTTCTTGATTCTTGATATATTATCCAATAATTGTACTTTAACAATGTCACCTATGTTCACTTCACCTTATACTCCTAGATAAGTTGCATGTAGAAATCCTACAAGGATTCAATCTATTCTTGATTCATGATTATGCTTGTAACCCAAAATATTGCAAATAAGTCTCACAAAAACATATTGGATTGAGTTGACTTTCATGTTCTTTCCATGGAAATATGTGTTGAGATTTGTCTCAACAAGTTTGTGCACATTCGTGATGTTTACTAGATTGTTGCCTTGATTGTTGAATCTTGTGACCTTGTTAATTAGGTCATTGTCCATGCTAATGATAGAATCTCCCAACCATGGGAAATCATCATGTACTCTACCAAGGATTATTCTTGTCCAATCATTATTATTGAAACCCATGTAGAACATATTCTTAACTAGGTTAAGAAATTCTAGATATTTGTGTTTAGATTTAAATGATAAATCATTGTTCTCCATCTTCTCTAAATCCTTGTGAATATTTAAATCACCTATACTTTCAAATCTTGTAGTGTATATACCTTTGATATCTTCCACATGAAGAAATTTTTTTGAACTCACAAAAATGCTCCAATGGGATTATTGAGCAAAGAAAAAAGTGGGTGTTTCTTGCAATTATACCTAGGTCTGTTGCTTACATTATAAAATTCTTGTCTTTCTATTCTTGAAGGATTATTCTCAAAAATTTAGAAAAAATACCTCAAAATTGTGCTCTAAGGTTTCCAGCAACTTCACATTCTTGTAAACCTCTTTAATTTTCCAAAGCTCACTTCAATCTTGCACACAAAATTCGCATAAGAAAATGATGTTTGGAATTCATTTCACATCCTTTAAATCTTTCACAATTTGTATTGCACAATAAATACATATCTATCACTAGTCCAATATACTATCTCTATGCATAGAGAGTTTGATTCTTTCATATATCCTCATCTTGATCATATTTGGCAATGCACACTTTACTGAAGACTTTTCCCAATGTCTACCACCTACTATTAACTATGTAACCCTTAATATTTCCTCTAGCATTAGTTATCGACAATTGATACTCTATTCCACTAAGAATGCTCAATTCTAGTGAGAGGAGTCATAGATAATAAGTGACTTCATTGTCCTATCAGGTTCATTTTCTATAGATGTATGAGAGCTTTCTAGTTCCTTTTCCTTCACAAATGAATCCTTCAATTCATTTTCTATTATTTCTTTTGTAATTTTGATTCCTATTTAGATCTCTTCTATCGATTCTACCAAACCTGACTATGTTTCCAATGTTATTACACAACTAACATAGAGGTACATCTCCTTTTTGTTCATTTAGCTTGTCATCGGGTGTTTTAAAATTCCTTTCAATGTGTCCAAGATTGTTGCATCTATAGCAAGCAATTTTTCTTCTTTCCCCACTATCATTATTGTGGGATCGTCTTATGTTACTTGCATGATTAGTGTTTCTATACATCCTACTATTATCACTATCAAATTTAGGTTTCCTACAATATACTACATAATGACCCTATCCATGACAATTATGAAAATAGAATTTTGAAATGGGTTTGAAAGACTTACCGTCACAATTGACTTCAATTTCTTTAGATTCACCACACCAAGCAAAATATTCCTTTCTTTTCATATTCATATCTTGATTAGATTCTTTGTCTTTCTTAGAGTGAGCAAAATTCATTTTTGCTTTAGATGTATCATCTATCTTACTTAGGTCCTTGTTGAATTTAGGGGTAAGAAGTTCTTTTGTTTCAGCAAATTTCTTGGTGGATTGACCAAGAAAGAATCCAAGTCTACTCTTATCACAACTAGGTCTTTGCACTCATATTTGTTCCTCAATTTTATCATTTCTAGTATACAATTTCTCAAGTTGTTGCTTGGTTTGTACCAACTCACCTTTCACAATGGTGTTTTATTTCTCTAATTCTACATGATCTAACTTAATAGATTCTAGCTCTAATGTTATCTTGCTTAACTAGGATCTCAGATCTACATTTTTAGCTTTTATTTCAGAGTCAATCTTTCCTCCATTTTTCTTAAGACTAAGCTTAAGTTCAACTATCTTTAATTCATGTTTTAGGATCTCATTCTCTTTCTTTAGATCTTCAATATCATTATCACTGGTCTAATTAGTACATCCTTTTTGCTCTAGGTAATCTACCTTGTCCTTTAATTCACCAATGTAGGCTTTAGCATCCGTGTATCTATCTTTGAGGCCATTTGTTTCATCAGTAAGAGGATCAATCTGTTTACGTGCTTCTTAAATTTTTTTTTAAATTATTCCATATCCATAGGGATCTTATTCAATCTATTAAGCCTCTTCTAAATAACCAAGCTCTAATACCAATTTTTAGAAATAGATAATATTGAGGAGTTGGGGGTGGGGGCGGTGGGGGGGGGGGGGTGGCGAATCAATATTTTCAATCTTTTTACCCACAACTGAATATTATTATTTACTTTATCATGTGGATAAGAGAATAAAATAATAATGTAGAACAATGTATACAACCATACACAAAGAGAGATCATGAAACCATATTTTGTTAACTAGGGAAACCTTGCCCAAGGAAAATCCTCGGTGGGGATGGAACCCACTAGATGATCCACTATATAAAGAATTTGGTTAAGGATATTGGTATTGTTAGGAGTCTGTATAGTGTCTCGAGTCCCTGTTAGGAGACCAGGACAAGTTAGAAGCCTCAACCCTATTAGGAGTTGGTGGATTACATACAAATGTGTGCAAGTAGAGCCCACTATCCTAAAATCCAACTATAAATTAAGTTCTTCAAGAAATAGGTATACATAAAATACTGAGTAGTTTGCTATACTTCAAAAATCTTTTGTTTGATGATTATTCACACAATGTGATTGTGCACATATTAGACTACATCATATCTTTGCATCATATAGAAAATTATCACATTCACTTGTCACTCACACTTCACAAGATCATAATAACTTGACAATTACTAATTACTGAATCATCATTCACTTTCACACTTCTTTTCTTCATACTTTACTTTGCAAGTAAAGTTCTTTACTTATACGAAATATTTTGGTAAATTCTTCCTTAGTTGGATCATATAAATTATTAGAGTTAGCTCATCAACAATTCATAACTCAAAATAATAAATCAAATTGGTAAACATATTCTACTAATATGCTATGTTTTACGATGTGTCATAACTGCATCACTAATTACTTCATAAGTTGAACTTGGTTGATTGTATGGACATGTGCACTAGTATACATCATCATTATGATGTCATGCATCTCTGGTCAACTATAAAAGAGAATATTCTAAGGGAATAGTTTTTTATCATCAAAACTATCCTGCTACTATAGCATTGTTTGATACTTAGACTATTTTCTTCTATAACTAAATAAGGCTAATCTACAAAAAAAATATGTTGCCATGAATGACAACCATAACTTACCTTGTCTGATTATTTGGACATATTGCCAATAAGTCCACCCTAATTAATCTTAACCATTCAATCAAAGTAAATAACAAACATAGAAAGAAGCTCAGACACAATTACTCAAAATTTGTTAACTAGTGAAATCCTTGATCAGAGGGAAAACCTTAGTGGTAATGATGCTCACAAAGATATACTAATATATATAATTCCTTATTAGAGGATGGACCCTATTAGGATTCTATGAATACATTCAATACATAACAGTCCTCGATAGGAGATTTGGAATCCCTATTAAAAGTTGTGTCAACATTGCTAGGAGTTATAGAAGGCAGAAGGACCCACTATCCAAATAGCTTCTAGAGAAAGACCACTAAACTTCACCGTCCAACTAATCTCTCAAATATTCCTTTTAAAATATTTATTTGTACTATAAATTATCCTCTCTCCTCTATCCTATCAACTAGACTAATCACTTTAAGACCTTGTAGGCTAGGTCACACACCTTGGATTCAAATATCAAACCTCAAATCTCAAAATAAAACCTGGGCGATGAAGTTTTCTCCAACTTTTCTCTACTCTTCTTATCTTTACAATAATATATTTTCTTCTCCTTTCCACTCTTTTTGATTGCTGAATTTTTCATCCATAACAAAGGAAAATATCCTACTTTTATACCACATTCACAAAAAAAATTCCATTGATTTGGCTATTACACCTTCTCAATTAATTATTATAGGACCTCATTAAGAACACGTTATACTTAGTGATAACATCAATCTACCACCTTTTAACTTAAAAATAAATTTTTGTAAATCTAATATTATTCTAAGAGATCTTATCCACACCATCTCCAACATGTCATCTACACACCTTCGACTTTTCTTCTCAGAATAAAAAATCTACTAAGAGATATAACATGTTTACTAGAACATGCTTTTGTAAACTCTATCTCAAAATAGTTTTCACCAAAACTTGCATAACTTCTTCTAGAATTAATATCTTGTGCACCCAATGTTAGCTTAATATTCTAAACACTTAGTTGTATCTCTCATTGACCTTTCTAGTTGAAATACTCAATGATTTGTCTATACCAACTTAATCTTTATCGGTGTTCTTCTGTTAGATACCATAGAAAATTGCTATCCTGACATCACTGACAAACACAATCATGAATGTAAAATATCATCAAAATAATGATCTAAACATGTTTCTATAATGCTCCCCATAGGAATATCATTAGCACTCATGCTTCCAATAGTATTAATTTTAAGGTTTGTATTTTTCTTTTTCCTCCTATCCAAGAAATTATCCATATAGATACTAGCATTGATTGGTGGTGGTCTAAAATAGAAGAGAGAGTATGACACAAAGGAGCATGTCCATTTTGCATATCAAAAAAAATTACTTGATCCTCTATGTACATTAAATCCAATTAATTGTAAACTCTTTATTTCCCAGCTTGGTTGTTACACCATGTAAACCAAATATCAGGAAAATATTTCTTCTTAAGAGACATACAATGAATAGTCCTAAATTTCTTTCTAAAGTTAGACTACAAGAATTTTTCATTTCCTTTCAAATAATGAGCATTTACCCCTCTTTTATCTTCCTTGTATTTCACCCTATTAAATTCACAAACAAATATCTAGTGTACTTTGGTTAAAATATTAGATAATCATTCCCCTAGAGAAACCCACTCCCTATAATCATTAGGAGAATATATATTTCTAGTTCCAATTGAGATGTCATTATGCAAAATAATTACCCAAAAGTCTCTTTGATATGGGAAGGAGCCATTAGAGGTGATCTTTCCTTCTCACTGGGGTCCTACCATAATAGTGTTACCTCCTTTGGCTCTATGGTGGCTAGAATAAAAACCAATAAACTGGTCCTATATAAATTTTTAAATACATTATAAGCTTGAAAACCCATAATCTTAGTTTATTTCAAGAAAATAATATCTTTGGCTTTAAAATTGTTACAATAGTTTCTGACTATGTATTTCATGTCATACATCTACCTCTGATATTCCAACTATAGATGTGCATCATTTAGGTTGTTGGGATTTATTGTTATTATATAATCTATGAAAACAATTTGGAATTTCTTTGCTTGATTTCATACTATCATTAGAAAGAGAATGTTCTTTCAATAATTTTCCTTTTCTTCTTAGCATCCTGAATGGTAACTTGAGTAAATGGTTCTTCATCTGAAGACTCACTTATATTATCATTATTCTTATGAACAACTATAAATTTCAGTGTCCTATTTATAGTCTTATCTTTATTCAGAAATTTAGTGGAAGTTTTTCTAATACTCTTAGCACTTTCATTGATGGTATTACTTGAGAAAGTTGCTAAGCATTTAGTTGGGGTTGGAGTAGAGCTTTATATTTTCTATGGCCTTTACATAATGATCATTAGGACATGGTTCTCAATTAGTTAGAGAATTGGGGATACTATAACCCAAGGTTGCCATTAGTTCACAATCTTCTTCAAATAAAGGATCATAAAAAATAACACATTTTCCACTATCAAAAGGTTTGTCAGAAGTATTAGAAAGTAGGCCTCCATCATGTTTCTCAATATAATATTTGTTCATACATCAAACCTCATTTGAAGATGGGTTATCCACATTAGCATTTTAATCCTAGATTCATGCTTATTAGAATTATTTTTTCTATTTTGGGATATTTTATCACCTACTTTAAGGTTGGATTTTATCTTATTGACAAATTTAGAGTTTTCTTGCCTATTAAGAACTAAAAACTCTTTTTTCATATGTCCATTATTTTTTAGATTGAAAGAAGGATCATGAATTCTCCAAAACAGAAACTTCCTAGAAAACCCTTTCTTCTTCTAGGTCCATCAAATTAAGCTCAAGAAATTCAATATTGGGGGCTAGGGAAAGAAAAACCCTAGCATTAAAATGTGGCAATGTCTACCTAACATCCTCAACTTGTATCATAGAGCTAAGAGGATGAACAATTTCTGCAATGAAAGGCTAGAACTCTCTAGTTGGAGATTTTTTAATTCAATCCAATGAGGAGTGGAGCAAGCCACAAATTGTTCCATTTTTCCTTTAGCTAACCATTGAAAATCTCTAAACAAAGATCTACCAATATTCCAATATTTTTTTTTTCAAAACCCTTTCCTACATGCTATGAGTTTTAAAGAAATCCATGAATAACTCTTTTTTTAATCATTCTACAAAAACTTGTTTAAATTCATAGCTTCCTTCCCCAAATATTTGCAATCAAGTCATCAAAGAATTTGTGAAAAGGTAAAGAATCTTTATTAATAGAAAAAAATAAAATAGAAATATATTTCAACCTCCACTGCTCTTTCCTAATGAGTTGACATCATGTTTCTTTGTTAGGGGAGAGGGAGAGAGTTTTAAAGTCATGGGGAGGAGACTTACCATTACCACTAGTTCCAATATTTACTCCTTCAGATTTTCCCCTACCCATTCCACTTCCATCAAATGTGGTTCATCTTGAAACACAATATTTTCCATAGAAAATACAATTGAAGGATGCCAATGGTGGACATTTAGGAATGTATTGATAAGAGAAAACCACCTTATACAAAGGCTTGACATCCCCACTATCATTATTCAATATTTCCTTACCATTGTTTTCATAAAAATCACTTCTTAGATCACCTTTATCAATATCCATCGTTACGAGATAATGTTCATTATCCCTCAACCATTCGAAGTTGCACTCAAGTAAACTAGGTTGGGAGTTGAGAGAACTCTACTGCTTAGGCATATTCTCTATAAACCCTATCTAGCACTCACTACACCCAAAAACACAGACATAAAGAAAGAGACAAAAAGAGAAGAACACACCAAAAAGATCTCCATAGACTAAGATAAAGGACTAAGGTTATATAAATGATTGGAGTGAAGTTGTTGCATCCCACACAAGGTATTGCTACTAGTGATGGATTCACTATTAAAAATAGTATAGTTGTAGTGCCCCAATAGTTTGACTCTTTCACATGCAAAGAATTTTAAGAAAAAGAGGATCCTACAAATTCATTGGTGTTGTTTGAGCAAGATCACATTCCACATTTCCTGAGTTTTCCTCTATTTCTCTAGCTCCACATGATTTTTTCCCAACATGATCACTTTCTCTCCTTTCCAACCCAAGATATTGTACTTAAAAGATAATAAATAAAGAATATGGGGTTATCAATATTGTCAAATTATTAGGTCTTTTCAAGTTGTAGAAATGCAAGGGGTTACATAATAGTTTTGTCCTAGTGTTCTTAAGATTCCTTGAAATGGCTTATTCTAAAGAAACTAGAATTATTTTATTTTTTTTCATAGATTTCCATTGATGGTGAGGAAACATAAATGATATATTACTAAAATTAATTTTATAAATTTCAACTCCCCTTTTCAACTATTTGAATTTTTTAAAAACAAAAAATATTCATTCATGAAAGTTTGTTCATGATAGTTGTAAGCTTGAGAGAATGAATATATTGCAAATAATTTCATCAATAATATAATTCATCAAAATTGTTGTATGATCATGGAATATTACTCTATAGATTTTATCTTTTACATGACTATTTAGTGTATTGATTGGGTAGCATTAGTAAACCTTTCCTATTTAAGACTTGGGTATGTGCAGGATCATGGTGTGCCAAAAAGTGGCGATGTGAAAAAAAAAGAGTTTGAAGACGCCTAAAAGCGCTTCAAAATCCGCTCTGACTTTTTTTTACCTATCCAGGAACCAAACCTGGAAGGTTAAGCCGAGCCTTATCAGATATCCGATATCATATCGGATATCCGATTTTAAATCCAATATCCGACTAATAATTAAAATCATATAATAGTATGATATATTATTTAATATTATTATTATTGATATAAAATAATATTATTATTATTATTATAATATAATCGTATAATATTATACTATAATAATAATATTATAGTAACATATTATATTATAATAATATAATATAATATTTCATATATTATAATATATAGTAATGTAATATAATATATATATATATAATATAATATAATATATATATATATATAATATAATATAATAATAAAAAGTAATATCTTATAATATAATATATAATAAAAAAGTATAATATATTATAAATTATAATAATATAGTATAATAATAATATTTTATATTATAATATATAGTAAATTAATATAATAAATATAAAATATAATATAAAAATATATAAAATGTAATATATATGTTATATTATATATATTATAATATCGAATATCCGATACCTGTGCATGGATTCAACACAAAATCACAGACCTGCGGCCCTTATTTTCATGCGAATTTGGGCCAGTCAGATCGGATATCAGATAATAAATTGGATATCAGATAGCAAATCGGATATTAGATATCAGGTATGTTCCCCCCCCCCCCGAATCATTTTTAACCTAAATTTAATATATTTTAACAAGATTTTGTTTGTTTTAGTTGAAACTAGGGTTTTTTTGACAAAAATGGTTCAAATTTAGACTTTTTTTTTAATATATATTACGTTTTGCAATTCAATAGGAATGGCTGATCAAAATGATGACACTGAGGCAGGGAATAATATTCCTCTCAACCCACCACCAAACGATCCAGTATCCCCACAAAACCGTCCACCAAATGATCCTCTACCTCCTCAAAACCCTCCTCGAATCGAGGATTTGATAAATGAAAATCTCACTGAGTTGAGAGGTTTGCATAGAACATACAATAATGTACCTGCACTGGCTCCTATATTATCCATGTTAAACACCATAGTGGATAACATTGAAACTCTTACAAACCAACAAAATGCCGCTCTTCGTTGGCGTGATGAAATGCACCAGATGTTTGATGATGGTTTGGATTATGATGAGGTCGCGGCCCTCAACATAACCAAAGATGATTTGGCAAGCCTTTTTGCTAACCCAAAAATGGGTATACCAGTTGACCCAAAAAAAACCAAACTATCGATTAAATGGTGCACAAATGATGCCATACGTGCAAATTTTTGGGACCATTGGTGGATGGTCTTTGATATCCCTCCACATGGTAATTTAGACATACCATTTTATTTCCTTAAAAAATTATATGCAGAATTTGTGTTGAAACTTAAAGTGAACTATTGGAGCATGAAGCCCAACATGGGCTTAGGACTAGGAGCTCCTCAGGATAGACCCTCTTCCCAGCGGAAGAAACTTGGCACTTTTGTCCCCCCCCCTGATATCTCCCCCCCTCCTCGAGTGCAGCATCCAGATATTATCGCAGAGGCTAGCTCTCAGACCATCAGAGCCATTCATAGGCTGAGTAGCCTAATGATATCTCAGGCTAGGTCAGTCTTGCCTCCTCGTGTTGATGATGTTGGTGCCAGTTCATCATCGGCTAGCTCATCACACATTTGTGTGCCTCACACTTGCATTACATGCAAGAATATTTGCCTAGGTCCCATAGGTGATCTTCCTGAGTATCATTTTGTATTAGACGAGGATACACCAAACGCACGTGTAGAGGCTACAGACCCTGATGCGAGAGAGGAGGGGAATGTAGAGGCATGGACTCCTTCAGTGTCGGTACGTGTATACATTTTTTTTATTATGACATATGTGGTTTAAAGTTAATTTTTATAATAGAGTAATTTTAATTTTTAAGCCATACTGACTTTTACATGTATGTGATCTTCATTCATGTTTAGTTGATGACCGAGGAGGAGCTCAGATAGATAGATGATGCTACACTCTCGGCCATTTCATTTGGCCTTGAGACATCTATGGTACATTATGTTGTGTTCTCATTTATTTTTTCTATTTGATATTGTAGCATATATGGTTGCTAATCTTTCTTTTATCTTGCAGATACCACCTGCCCCAGGGGGACAAAGTGCGGGGGTTGAGCCAGCATGCATTAACAAAGGAAAGGTAATTAGATGTTTTCTAATTGATTAAATATTGATGCATTCTTGTAAAATGTTTGTGGTAATCTCATTTAATTACATTATTTATTGTATATAGGGTGTGGCTACTGGCGATGAGCCTGTACAAATTTGGCATCCTAGATCATCAGGGATTTTCATTCACACAGAGAGCCCCATTGTATGTATAAGTATCATTTATTTTTTATTTTTTTAATTGATGCAGAGGAAAGTATGATTGTTGTTCTATACAATTTCTATGATTTTTTTCGTACCAATAATGATTCATGTCTTGCATATGTTCATTACAACTTAAATAGGCTTATATGCACCTGTCCAACTGACCAAGTTGGTTACAAATGTTTATTTAATCAAACAAATACCAAATTACTACTTTCCCTCCAAAACTAATATGACCATTTGAATTTGAAATTCAAATTTCAAACTATAGTTTTTATGCATTCCCTAACTTTCTAAACTATTCCATTGACTCAAAATTGGTCATATGGATTTATTAAATGCAACTAAGTAAATTTCCAGAAAATTGAAGTTTTTATTATTTTTTCTCCAAACCACCGTACACTCTAATCTCCCCCTTTCAACTGAGATCACATATGACATATATAAAGGTCTACATGACCGTTGGAACAACCATATAGGTGTTCCCAACCATAAAACAAACAAACAACCACTTTTTGCTAATACTGTTTAGACTCTAAATACCCTATTCTAAGGCCTTTTGGTCCCATGGAGTCACTTGGTTTATAACCACACCAAAATGCTTGTGGGCCTTACATGTGCCTTTATTACAAAACATAGACCAACTTGTAAAATATGGACCAAACCTTTATTCCAACTTCCTAATCTACTTGAATCCTCGCTTTCATGGAGTGGCAAGGTGTCCGGCAACAGAGATACTTGTTCCCCCCTGCCACATAGGTTAGGTGCCCTGCACCACCTTTCCTCTCTCTCATTCTGAACACTAGTCCACCAAGTGAGTGATGTTCCTCTCAGTCTTGTTGCTACTTTTACCTTCTTACCTGCCTCTATGTCTTCAAGATCAAAGTAATTCTCAAGGGCCTCTATCCACCCTAGCACTTCTTCACTATCCATTTTACCCTGGTATATTGGAAAATCAATATGGTTCTTCCCACCATTACCTTGTACTGCCTTAATGATTCTCATAAATCTCCTTTCTTCAGGATCATCTGTTGTCTCATGCTCTTGCCTTGCATTACCAACCTCTTCTTCTTCATGGTTCTCTCCATGATTTCTTCCTCTAACCTCTTCTCCTCTAGGTTCTTACCTTTCCTTTTCTAAGGATTCTATCCTTGCAATAAGCTTCAGCCTCTCTCTTCTCATCTGTCTTTCTTCCCTCACTCTAGATGCTTCAAGTTATCTCCTCTCTCTTTTCTATTTTGCCAACTCTTCTCTCAATTCTTCAAGTTCTCTAGCCATTTGATTTTTAGGAGGCATTTTCACAACAAGTTTTCTTCCTTCCCAAGGGCCAACTCACTAATTCTCTTTCTTTCCTCACCAAGAAATCTCTGGACACCACTTATGTACCTTTCAACTCTGGGACACACAAGGAGGAATTAAACACACCAAGGCTTCAACAAAGGGACCAACACACTAAGGATTTTCAAGATTATAGGTCTTGGTCACACTCCTAAACACCCAAACTTCAAAACCCTCCTTAAAATGGCTTAAAAATTAGGGCCTGCTTGTTCAAACCCAAAAACTCAATTCTAGAATGTTTTGACTTGTCTAATGACAAGATATGATCATGACAACCTACATGAACCTATCAAATGATACATCTACCATATGAAATCCTAAAATCCTATATCATGCCCAATTACAACTTTCTTCCACATATGAGTCCAACATTATAACTTTGTATGCTTCCATGAGCCATAATTGGTGCAAGGATTGCCCAATTGACTTCAAGAGATGTTCCATGACCTCTGTAATGCCTTGGATCTTCAATGTTCCCCTGATGAGCATGGGATGCTCTTGCATCACTTATCTTCATAAATAAATTCAAAACTAATTTCCGTGATATTAACAACTACTATTTTGTATCTCATAGGAGACTCCTAGTGCACATGAGGTTTGATGGGACAGTTATGTAGATTTGATGACGTGGCCACTCACTCCTGAGGAGGAGCCTACAATAGTAAGTTGTAGTTTGAATTCATGATTAAATATGTTATAAATTTAGCATGCTATGGATTATAATGTTATAGTTTAAATTGTAGATTCATCTAACAAAGGTATTTGAACATATACATCCCACAATCACAGAGGTACCAGCATTGCCGAGGGCATACGAGAGGACTCCTGACTAGCACAAGAGGTCGACAAGAGAGGTATTTATTATGAAATTTTGATAGTATTAATCTCCAATATGGAAAAGATCATTATGCATTTGAGTAATTCAATGTTAGATACGTAGAATCATATAAATTTAGTAGTCTAACTTTGGGTTTTCCTTTTTTGTTTATGTAGGAGGCATCAGATCCACCTAGTGCAGCGAAGAGGCTACATTTTGATCATCCACCAGCACCCTAGGATAGTATAGTTTTCGTAGGATGCATCATGAGACATTTTGAGATGGCATATGCCACATTGTATATAGAAACATTGATATTATACACATTCTGATGGCAGGATCAGCCACATTTTGTATATGGATCTATGTATTTTGATATATATATATTTGAGTACTTTGTCTATGGATACATGATCTTTGATATATATTTGTGTAAAATTTTGTCTATGGATACATGTATTTTGATATATATTTTTATCATTTATGTGCACAATGATATACATATTAATTTAGTATCTAGTATTGTTCAATTTATCGTGGATCATGTGTCATGCCCTAAATTTTACTAGTAAAAACACAACAATTTTTTTTTTTTTTTTAGCTTATGAAGTCGCATAAGAAATTACATATTGTAAAACAAGGTTATCATTGAATAGGAGTTCAAGACTCATGTGAATAGTGTGAAGGTGTTAATATTTTAGTCATAGGTGGTTTTCAAATAGATTGGATGACAGTCTAGTTCAAGTTAGCGTCACGAGTCAAACGAGCAAGTTCAAGATACAACACTCATAAATTAGTGAGGTAATTCATATCCTAACAAGCCTCTGATACTAATATTCTATTAGGGTCTATCAGTTGTATCATATGGACTAGGTCGTGATTCTAGCATGTAAGGGAAGGGGATCAAAATTACTTATTATCCTCATTACCAATGTACACACATTCATTAATCATTACAATATATATTAATGTGACAATTAGTATATTACTATATCCTCATTATCTATCAACATTGCTTCCTCACCAAATTATTGAGTGCACAACAAGATTGTAAGCAATCTACTAAGTTTTAAATTTATACAATCAATGGTATCACATAACATCTATGGATTGTTATTATCAACTAGTCATTTACAATACCACAAGGAGAAAACTTTCTTTCACATTTTCAAATGATAACAATGATGTCAAAGAAAATCTGTGACTCGTACCAATGCTTTCATAACAATATAAACTCCAAATGAAACATGCATATACAACCTTATCAATATTTTCTTCTACACGTACATTAGGTAACAATGATACAATCTCCTTCCATCACAATGGGGCAACATAAGGGACTTTTCAAAATCATAAGGAACATGGACATTGAAAGATATGGACAATGAGTAGCATGAACATTGTCCAACATGATCGTTGAGAACATGAACAAGCTGGTGAATCCTCCTTCACAAATGAGGGCACAATGTCAAGTTTTCTCATCCAACATCAATCTGCAAGATGATCATTCCAAGCCATTTCCATTGCTCCGTTGGACACAAATCTGCATATGCAACACAACAAAATAACAAGGACCATGGGTGCTTTCCACCCAACCATAGGCCTCAAAGAGACCACCCCCGCGCTAGGGAACAAGGCTCAAACTGGGATACACATACAATCTTTCAATGCATAAACATTACATTTCAAACTTGAACAATTTCCCCCCAAGACTATTTCACAATGGCTTCACAGATGGAACAATAAACATTGGGTGAAGGTGTGTTCTAAAATGGAGACTTTCCATACCAAACCATATTTGCAATCAACAATTTTCATGCCCTCTCGGGGCTATCATAATTCACCAAATTTCATGCTCTCTCGGGGCTATCATAAATGAACCATTTAATGCCCTCTCGGGGCCTCCACATTTCCTCCTCCAAACCCACTACCATCAGCTGTAACTCCTCAAACTTCCTTTCTACACCATACTTTCCTTATCACCCCCAGCAAGATATGAAATGTTATGGCATACAATGGAGCCCATACTCCAAGGTTCTCAATACATTTTTCGAACCGAACTTAAGTCCTTCACCCTGGACTTCTTTTCCCTTCCCACAAGGGTGAGTGTAAGTCCCAATCCCATAACAATACTCAAGCACAAAACAAGAAAACAAAACCAAGTAGAAATAAAACAAGAAATTTTGGCAAACACCCCACTAGTTTTGCCAAGACCCTCTAATAAAGCCTTCCCACTAACTTATTTTAGCAAAAACACTAAGCCACTCCATCCTTACGAACTTGTCTCCTCTAACGGTTCATCGATAGCCCTCACGAGCTCTGAGTTATGACCCTCGAAGGATCGACCTCAAAATGCACTTAGAGCACCTTGAAGACTCCTCGGTACGGGGTGGCCGCAAATGATGGATGGTCTTCGTGGCCAGAAAAAAGGTGTGACTAGGGTTCACCCGCTCATCTGGAGCTAATGGGACTGACTATTCGATGCCAAGATCAGCGGTTTCAAAGTTACGTTGTGGTGCACCTATGAACTAAGGCACACTGCGAGTTTTGACATCGAGCGAGATCGTTGTGCTGAATCCAAACAGAATGTGGTCTCTCAAAAATGAGATAGGTTATTTTAGGCCTTAGGATCACCGTCCTGTAGCATTTGACAGTTTGTCGATAGCCCTCACGAGCTCTGAGTTATGACCCTCGAAGGATCGACCTCAAAATGCACTTAGAGCTCCTTGAAGACTCCTCGGTACAGGGTGGCCGCAAATGATGGATGGTCTTCATGGCCAGAACAAGGGTGTAACTAGGGTTCAATCGCCCATCCAGAGCTAATGGAACTGATGATTTGATGCCAAGATCAGCGGTTTCAAAGTTACGCTGTGGTGCACCTATGAACTGAGGCACACTGCGAGTTTTGGCATCGAGCGAGATCGCTGTGCTGAATCCAAACAGAATGTGATCTCTCAAAAATGAGATAGTTTATTTTAGGCCTCAGGATCACCATCTTCTAGCATTTGACAGTTCATCGATAGCCCTCACGAGCTCTAAGTTATGACCCTCGAAAGATCAACCTCAAAATGCACTTAGAGCACCTTGGAGACTCCTCGGTACGGCGTGGCCGCAAATGATGGATGGTCTTCATGGAAAGAACAAGGGTGTGACTAGGGTTTGCCTGCCCATCCAGAGCTAATGGCACTGATGATTCAATGCCAAGATCAGCGGTTTCAAAGTTACGCTGTGGTGCACCTATGAACTGAGGCACACTGCGAGTTTTGGCATTGAGCGAGATCGCTGTGCTGAATCCAAACGGAATGTGATCTCTCGAAAATGAGATAGGTTATTTTAGGCCTCAGGATCATCATCCTGTAGAATTTGACAGTTCATCAATAGCCCTCATGAGCTTTGAGTTATGACCCTCAAAAGATCGACCTCTAAATGCACTTAGAGCACCTTGGAGACTCCTCGGTATGGGGTGGCCGCAAATGATGGATGATTGTTTGAAGACTACTCCATGTGTCACTATCTTTCTTGGAAAAAAAGTTGCTTTTGAACATCATGTTCCCCTTTTCCATGGCCGAACTCAAAAAAATTCCAAATATGAGGCACCCCTCTCTCTACGTGCATCCTACACAACCAATAAAACATGCGAGCATTCTTGAATTGACCTGTATAGTTATCTGACCGAATGATATATCTATCCATAGCAATTGCATGCTCATGTAAGAAATAAAAAAATTTCTCGAAACAATGTTGCACAAACTCGTGAGAGTGAAATCTATCATCACTCATATAAAAATGATACTCTCTAATAATCTTTCGATTATCTTCCACACTATCAGGGGCATGTCTATATGTTATGTGAACAAAAATTGCAATCTGAATAGAGTTGTAATACTAAGATTGTGTCTCATTTTGAGGTTGCAATGTGTAGTTCTCAGCAAAATCAACAACTGATATAATAGTGCCAATGGGAAAAGTCTCCTTACACATTCTAAATTGTTGATCCAACCACTGAGACCTGTGACTATGTCTTGCATACTTGTAAAAAAGATTTGCCTTGAAATCTGAAATAAAATTAGCCACATTGATATCTTTTCCAACCAATTCACATCTAGAGCTCTCACTCCCACTCTTCAATGTGTATTTCACCATTTCATAGACCCTTTTTTTCACTATTGTCTTTCCAAGATCTTGTTCACACCCCTCATGGAAACATGTGTCAAACTTGGATAAGCCACCACATTCTGAACACTTCTCATTTAAGCAAGCATTTTTATAAAAGGAACAACCATCAACTCTATGACATAAGAGTTGATCTAACAAGTCTCTTGATGATTTTGGAAGCCCACTAGCCCCACAATCCTCCAACATTTCTTTACTATGCAAAGTAGAACGGATGGAGCATAATAGTTCATGGTGCATAGAAAACTCAACATGATATTTGCAACAACATGTATTTCAAATTTTGAGTGGCACACAATAAAATGGCTTCAAAGATTCAAAAGCCCTTTGTGATATATGAACACTTGGATGACTCTCTCTAAATTGTTTGAACAACATAGTTTGACTTACCTCCAAATAGTGTTTAGGATGTGGTGTGCGGTCTCTGATGCCAATTCTCAACTTTAAGACATCTTTAGCATTGGGTTATACTCGTGAGTTAGAGTGCCAAAATTGTATAATTTCTTCCTTCACATCGTCGGATAGCTTCTTATCAAAATGTGGAAGTCTCCCACCAAATGCCCATGTTTCATTTTGAAGAGGATCATCAATTTTCTCTCGTCGACTAAGTGCTCTTCTCAAAGTAGTACGATTTAGATTCAAATCAATACAAGTTTGTCTCATATATCTACCCTTTCTCAAATGATAACTTACCAAAGAGGTTGTAATAACCCTTCGAGCAGCTCTATTATCCTTCTCTCTACTATTTTTCCCAACGCTATTGAGAGCACTGAAAAGATTCTTCACAATAATGGCATTTCTTTCCAACTTTTTATTGACACGAATTTTCAATTTGGAAAGCATAGGTCTCATCTTTTGCATCTTTAATAAGTGCATGAAAAGCTGACATTGCTCTACCACTGTCTTGTTGCCGAAAAACATCTGATATAGTCTTGAAGCCCATAACCGAATGGTTCTGTCTGATTTTTTTCCTTCCAAACTAGTCATAATCGTTTCATCAATTTCAATTATCCATTTTGGTGTTTTAGAACCTTCATGTCGATTATAATTAGGAGATATGTAAGGTTCTTGTGCATTAATTTCCTATGCATTGTCATCTTCAACATGGTCAATTATGCAATTTGGATTATGACATGGTGGCATTTCTTCTTCAAAATTTTCAATCTCTACATTTTCAATTTCTGCATTATCATTTTCAATAGGTACATTTTCATTCCCCAACTGTACATTTTCATTATCTGACTCTATGATTTCACCTTCTCTTAATTCATCGTCAACTTGATTGATATTTAGCATACCTTGTCTTTTTTTTCGATATTTCATTTTGTCCTTTTCCCTATATGCTGCAATGTCTTCATTGGATATCTTCCTTTTACATTTATTCTTTCGACGACTACTGCTCCCCATTCAGATGACAAATTCGAACACCTAAGGTTATATTTTTGAATTCTTTTTGATTGGTTGGGTCCCAAAACACAACTTTTTACAAATCCCGTGAAAAAAGAGGTAAAAAAGTAATGTTGTCGGGTCTGTAGGGACAGTCAAATATTTGAAATTGATGCCAGTATAATCGGATATCCGATAATAGATCAGATATCCGATATAGGAAAAGGACTTTTGGGGGGAAAACTTGCTAAGGTTTCCCTCCTTTGCCATAATAATATTAATATTATGAAAATATTTGGAGGCAAACGACTTTAATTTATAACTAAGTTAATAGTATGTTAGTATTAGTATAAAATATCAATAATATTAATATAAAATAGTATTAATATACCTATAGTATCAATATTATTATTATACCTATAATAGTATTAATATTATTAATATAAATATAATAGTGTAAATATATAGTGTTTATTTATATTAAGCTACAATATATAGTATTAATATATATTATTATTATAGCTATAATAGTATTATTATTAATTGATAAGTAGGAGATGATTTCCACAGCTAGTCAAATTGTGATGTGAATATCAGGATTTAACTGTGTGATTTTTGAGTAAAACTCGATGACCCATGTTTCATGAGTAGTGATTCAACATGAATCCATCTCTCATGAGAATAAATGGAACACTTAGCACTCATTGGATCTAGGTGATGCTCACAGGGGCGAAGCACTAATAATAACACTTAGCTATAATAGTATTATTATTATTAATATACATATAATAATATTAATATTTAGTGTTTATTTATATTATAATTATTATCCTAAAATAGTATAAATAGTATATCCTAAAATATTACGTTATATATACTAAAATATTACGTTATTATATAGATATATTAATAACATATATATTAATATAATAATATTTATAATATATATTATATTTAATAAAAATATTACGTTGTTATATATATTATATTATTATACATATTAATATAATAATATATAATACAAAGAGGGTCGTCATTTAATGGGTCAAAGGGGGTCATAGGTCACCCTATGACCCCCTTTGACCCATATGAACGACTTGACTATGTCCCTAGGGGTCCTAGGACCCGTAGGGACATACGTCGTCGTTTAATGGGTCAAAGAGGGTCATAGGTCACCCTATGACCCCCTTTGACCCATATTACCCATTTGAATATGTCCCTAGGGGTCCTAAGACCCCTGGAGACATATATCATCGTTTAATGGGTCAAAGAGGGTCATAGGTCACCCTATGACCCCCTTTGACCCATATGTATGATTCGAATATGTCCCTAGGGGTCCTAGGACCCCTAGAGACATATGTCATCATTTAAAAGGTCGAAGAGGGTCATAAGTTACCCTATGACCCCATTTGACGCATATTACCCATTCGAATATGTCCCTAGGGGTCCTAGGACCCCTGAGGACATATGTCATCGTTTAATGCATCAAAGGGGGTCATAGGTCAACCTATGACCCCCTTTGACTCATATGAACGATTCAAATATGTCCCTAGGGGTCTTAGGATCCCTAGGGACATATGTTGTCATTTAATGAGTCAAAGGGGGTCATAGGTCACCCTATGACCCCCTTTGACCCATTTGAACGATTGGAATATATCCCTAGGGTCCTAGGACCCCTAGGGACATATGTCATCGTTTAATGGGTCAAAGAGGGTCATAGGTCACCCTATGACCCCATTTGACGTATATTACCCATTCGAATATGTCCCTTGGGGTCCTAGGACCCTAGGGACATATTCCAATCGTTCATATAGGTCAAAGGGGGTCATAGGGTGACCTATGACCCCCTTTGACCCATATTAACCATTCAAATATGTCCTTAGGGGTCCTAGGACCCCTAGAGACATATCGTTGTTTAATGGGTCAAAGAGGGTCATAGGGTGACCTATGACCCCCTTTGACCCATAATACCCATTCGAATATGTCCCTAGGGGTCCTAGGACCCCTAGAGACATATGTTGTCGTTTAATTGGTCAAAGGGGGTCATAGGTCACCCTATGACCCCCTTTGATCCATATTACCCATTCGAATATGTCCTTAGGGGTCTTAGGACCCCTAGCGACATATCTCGTCGTTTAATAGGTCAAAGAGGGTCATAGGTCACCTTATGATCCCCTTTGACTCATATTACCCATTCGAATATGTCCCTAGGGGTGCTAGGACCCCTAGAGACATATCATTGTTTAATGGGTCAAAGAGGGTCATAGGGTGATATATCATTGTTTAATGGGTCAAAGAGGGTCATAGGTCACCCTATGACCCCCTTTGACCCATATGTACGATTCCAATATGTCCCTAGGCGTCCTAGGACCCCTAGAGACATATATCGTCATTTAAACGGTCAAAGAGGGTCATAGGTTACCCTATTACCCCATTTGACCCATATTACCCATTCGAATATGTCTCTAGGGGTCCTAGAACCCCTAGGGACATATGTCATCGTTTAATGCAGCAAAGGGGGTCATAGGTCACACTATGACCCCCTTTGACTCATATGAATGATTCAAATATGTTCCTATGGGTCCTACGACACCTAGGGACATATGTTGTTATTTAATGGGTCAAAGGGGGTCATAGGTCACCCTATGACCCCCTTTGACCCATATGAACGATTGGAATATGTCCCTAGGGTCCTAGGACCCCTATTGACATATGTCATCGTTTATTGGGTCAAAGAGGGTCATAGGTCACCCTATGACCCCATTTGACTGATATTACCCATTCGAATATGTCCCTTGCGGTCCGAGGACCCCTAGGGACATATGTCATCATTTAATGGGTTAAAAAGGATCATAGGTCACCCTATGACCCCCTCTGACCCATATTACCCATTCGAATATGTCCCTAGGGGTCCTAGGACCCCTAGAGACATATATCATCATTTAATGGGTCAAAGAGGGTCATAGGTCACTCTATGAACCCCTTTGACCCATATTACCCATTCGAATATGTTCTTAGGGGTCCTAGGACCCCTAGAGACATATATCGTCGTTTAATGGGTCAAGAGGGTCATAGGTCACCCTATGACCCCCTTTGACCCATATGTATGATTTGAATATGTCCCTAGGGGTCCTAGGACCCCTAGTGACATATGTCATCATTTAAAGACTCAAACAGGGTCATAGGTTACCTTATGACCCCATTTGACCCATATTATCCATTCGAATATGTCCCTAAGGGTCTTAGGACCCCTAGGAACATATGTCGTTGTTTAATGCATCAGAGGGGGTCATAGGGTGACCTATGACCCCCTTTGACTCATATGAATGATTCAAATATGTCCCTAGGGGTTCTAGGACCCCTAGGGACATATGTTGTTGTTTAATGAGTCAAAGGGGGTCATAGGTCACCCTATCACCCCCTTTGACCCATATGAACGATTGGAATATGTCCCTAGGGTCCTAGGACACCTAGGGACATATGTCATCGTTTAATGGGTCAAAGAGGGTCATAGGTCAGCCTATGACCCCATTTGACTCATATTACCCATTCGAATATGTCCCTTGGGGTCCGTGGACCCCTTGGGACATATGTCATTGTTTAATGGGTCAAAGAGGGTCACAGGTCATCCTATGACCCCATTTGACCCATAATACCCATTTGAATATGTTCCTAGGGGTCCTAGGAACCCTAGAGACATATGTCATCGTTTAATGGGCCAAAGGCGGTCATAGGTCACCTTATGACCCCCTTTGACCCATATTACCCATTCGAATATGTCCTTATGGGTCCTAAGACCCCTAGCAACATATCTCGTCGTTTAATGGGTCAGAGAGGGTCATAGGTCACCCTATGATCCCCTTTGACCCATATTACCCATTCGAATATGTCCTTAGGGGTCCTAGGACCCCTAGAGACATATATCATCATTTAATGTGTCAAAGAGGGTCATAGGGTGACCTATGACCCCCTTTGACCCATATGTACGATTCGAATATGTCCCTAGGGGTCCTAAGACCCCTAGAGACATATGTCATCATTTAAAGGGTCAAAGAGGGTCATACGTTACCCTATGACCCCATTTGACCCATATTACCCATTCGAATATGTCCCTAGGGGTCCTAAGACCCTTAGGGACATATGTCATCGTTTAATGCATAAAAGGGGGTCATAGGTCACCCTATGACCCCCTTTGACTCATATGAACGATTCAAATATGTCCTTAGGGGTCTTAGGACCCCTAGGGACAGATGTTATCGTTTAATGGGTCAAAAGAGGTCATAGGACACCCTATGACCCCATTTGACCCATATTACCCATTCGAATATGTCCCTTGGGTTCCGAGGACCCCTAGGGACATATGTCATCGTTTAATGGGTCAAAGAGGGTCATAGGTCACCCTATGACCCCCTTTGACCCATATTACCCATTCAAATATGTCCCTTGGGTTCCGAGGACCCCTGGGGACATATGTTGTCGTTTAATGGGTCAAAGAAGGTTATAGGTCACCCTATGACCCCTTTTGACCCATATTACCCATTCGAATATGTCCCTAGGGGTCCTAGGACCCCTAGAGATATATATCATCATTTAATGCGTCAAGAGGGTCATATGTCACCCTATGACCCCCTTTGACCCATATGAACGATTTTAATATGTCCCCAGGTGTCCTAGGACCCCTAGAGACATATGTCATCGTTTAATGGGTCTAACCTATGACCCTATTTGACCCATATTACCCATTCGAATATGTCCCTAGGGGTCCTAGGACCCTTAGGGACATATGTCGTCGTTTAATGTGTCAAAGAGGGTCATAGGTCACTCTATGACCCCCATTGTCCCATATTATCCATTCGAATATGTCCCTAGGGGTCTGAGGACCCTTAGAGACATATATCATCGTTCAATGGGTTAAAAGGGTCATAGGTCACCCTATGACCCCCTTTGACCCATATGAACGATTCGAATATGTCCGTAGGGGTCCTAGAACCCCTAAAGACATATGTCATCGTTTAATTGGTCAAAGAGGGTCATAGGTTACCTTATGACCCCATTTGACCGATATTACCCATTAGAATATGTCCCTAGCGGTCCTAAGACCCCTATGGACATATATCGTCGTTTAATGGGTAAAAGGGGGTCATAGGTCACCCTATGACCCCCTTTGACTCATATGAACGATTCAAATATGTCCCTAGGGGTTCTAGGACCCCTAGGGACATATGTCGTCGTTTAATGGGTCAAAGGGGGTCATAGGTCACCCTATGATCCCCTTTGACCCATATGAACCATTCGAATATGTCCCTAGGCTCCTAGGACCACTAGGGACATATGTCATCATTTAATGGGTCAAAGGGGGTCATAAGTCACCCTGTGACCCGCTTTGACTCGTATGAACGATTCAAATATGTCCCTAGGGGTCTCAGAACCCCTAAGGACATATGTCGTCATTTAATGGGTCAAAGAGGTTCATCGATTACCTTATGACCCAATTTGACCCATATTACCCATTCGAATATGTCCCTAGGGGTCCTGGGACCCCTAGGGACATACTTCGTTGTTTAATGCGTCAAAGGGGCTCATAGGTCACCCTACAATCCCCTTTGACTCATTTGAACGATTAAAATATGTCCCTAGGGGTCCTAGGACCCCTAGGGACATATGTCATTGTTTAATGAGTCAAAAGGGGTTATAGGTCACCCTATCACCCCCTTTGACCCATATGAATGATTCGAATATGTCCCTAGGGTCCTAGGACCCCTAGGAACATATGTCATCATTTAATGGGTCAAAGAGTGTCATAGGTCACCCTATGACCCCCTTTGACCCATATTACCCATTCGAATATGTCCCTTGGGGTTCGAGGACCCTTAGGGACATATGTCGTCATTTAATGGGTCAAAGAGGGTCATAGGTCACCCTATGACCCCCTTTGACACATATTACCCATTCAAATATGTTTGTAGGGGTCCGGGGACCCCTAGAGACATATGTCGTCGTTTAATGGGTCAAAGTACCTATGACCCCCTTTGACCCATATTACGCATTCGAATATGTCCCTAGGGGTCCTAGGACCCCTAGCGACATATCTCATTGTTTAATGGGTCATAGAGGGTCATAGGTCACCCTATGACCCCCTTTGACCCATATTACCCATTCGAATATGTCCCTAGGGGTCCTAGGACCCTTAGAGACATATATCATCGTTTAATGGGTCAAAGAGGGTCATAGGTCACCCTATGACCCCCTTTGACCCATATGTACGATTTGAATATGTCCCTAGGGGTCCTAGGACCCCTAGAGACATATGTCGTCATTTAAAGGGTCAAAGAGGGTCATAGGTTACCCTATGACCCCATTTGACCCATATTACCCATTAGAATATGTCCCTAGGTGTCCTAGGACCCCTAGGAACATATGTCATCATTTAATGCATCAAAGGGGGTCATAGGTCACCCTATGACCCCCTTTGACTCATATGAATGATTCAAATATGTCCCTAGGGATCCTAGGACCCCTAGGGACATATGTTGTCGTTTAATGGGTCAAAGGGGGTCATTGGTCACCCTATGACCCCCTTTGACCCATATGAATGATTGGAATATGTCCCTAGGGTCCTAGGACCCCTAGGGATATGTCTTCGTTTAATGGGTCAAAGAGGGTCATAGGTCACCCTATGACCCCCTTTGACCCATATGAATGATTCGAATATGTCCCTAAGGGTCCGAGGACCCCTAGGGACATATGTCATCGTTTAATGGGTCAAAGAGGGTCATAGGTCATCCTATGACCCTCTTTGACCCATATGAATGATTCGAATATGTCCCTAGGGGTCTGATGACCCCTAGGGAGATATGTCATCGTTTAATGGGTCAAAGAGGGTCATAGGTTACCCTATGACCCCATTTCACCCATATTACCAATTCGAATATGTCCCTAGGGGTCCTAGGACCCCTAGGGATATATGTTGTCGTTTAATTGGTCAAAAGGGGTCATAGGTCACCCTATGACCCCCTTTGACCCATCTGAACAATTCGAATATGTCCCTATTGGTCCAAGGACCCCTAGAGAAATATGTCGTCATTTAATGAGTCAAAGAAGGTCATAGGTCACCCTATGACCCCCTTTGACCCATATTACCCATTCGAATATGTCCCTAGGGGTCTTAGGACCCCTAGAGACATATATCATCGTTTAATGGGTCAAAGAGGGTCATAGGTCACCTTATGACCCCCTTTGACCCATATTACCCATTCGAATATGTCCCTAGAGGTCCTAGGACCCCTAGGGACATATGTCATCATTTAATGGGTCAAAGGGGGTCATAGGTCACCCTATGACCCCCTTTGACCCATATGAATGATTCGACTATGTCCTTGGGGGTCCCCTAGGGACATATGTCATCATTTAATGGGTCAAAGGGGGTCATAGGTCACCCTATGACCCCCTTTGACCCATATGAACGATTCGACTATGTCCCTAGGGGTCCTAGGACCCCTAGGGACATATGTCATCGTTTAATGGGTCAAAGAAGGTCATAGGTCACCCTATGACCCCCTTTGACCCATAATAATCATTCGAATATGTCCCTAGGGGTCCTAGGACCCCTAGAGACATATGTCATCGTTTAATGTGTCAAAGGGGGTCATAGGTCACCCTATGACCTCCTTTGACCTATATGAACGATTCGGCTATGTCCCTGGGGGTCCTAGGGACATATGTCGTTATTTAATGGGTCAAAGGGACCCCCTTTGACCCATTAAAGGATGACATATGTCCCTAGGGTTACTAGGACCCTTAGAGACATATATCGTCGTTTAATGGGTCAAAGAGGGTTATAGGTCACCCTATGACCCCCTGTGACTCTTATATATTAATAATATACATATATATTAATAATATACATATCAATATAATAATATATATATATATATACATATTACATTATTATATTTAATGAAAATATTACGTTATTATATTAATATATTAATAACATACATATTAATATAATAATATATAATACGTATTATATATATATATATATATAAATTATGTTATTATATTTAGTAAAAATAATAATAATATATATTATATTTATAGATTGTAATAAGATTAACATAAGATATTATTATATATTACTAGATTATTTCTTGTATGTTTACATTACGTTATTATATATATATATAATATATTAAAATATGCCTTTACATATTAATATAAGTGAAATAATTTAAAAATAAAAAACTAGAACGTTTAGATCGAATTTCTCTCCAAAATTTTTAAGATTTTTTAAATTTGACTACCGAGCCATATCGGATATCCGATGTCAAATCGGATATCTGATCAGGGTTGGTATTTACCAAGCCTGCCCGATCAACCCCAAAGACGTATTTATAAAGAGTTTTAGTGATACTCAGACTTCAGGTAGCCGTCTGACAATGTTATTTTGATCGAAATTGAATGAAACAAAATGGGTTTTTAATATCGCTCTCTAGATTCCATCAATATAATTTCTGTCAAATTCTGAGTTCGATAAGTATTTATTAGTTAATTATCAATTAAGATTATTGTAAAGTGTTGATTGACATACTGAATGAAAAATAGCTATAACTTTCAAACGGTATAACATTTTTTAAATCTAAAAGTTGCGTCACATTCTATACTTCGCCTAGTATAAGAAAAAATAGAAAAACAAAAATTTGATCAAATTTTCTATTAGTTAGGGTGGTCAGACACGAGACTTTTTTTAATCCCAAAAAGTTTTGGTAGAAAATTCATATTTAATTATTTATTTAGAATAGAAATATCAAAAAATATGCGTCACATCCGGGCATGAGTCTAGTTTTCATATCTATAATTATATTAAAAAAATATTATGATTTGATTTTGATTAAGGTGGTCAGACATACACCTACTTTTTATTTTCGCCCTGAAATTTTTTTAGTACTTCATTAAAATTTAAACTTTTGACCAATCAATTATTTTTTTCTCCTGATAAGGCCTAGTAGTTCAGAAACTACATTCAATTTTCTACAAATTATTTTCTTACAACTTTTTGATATAAAGTCCATAACCACTTCAAAATTATGTGTCAAGTTGACATAAACCTGATTTGCTGATTTTTCACTACCACTTAAGGCCATAGTTTGGTACACCATGATCTTGCACATACCCACTTCTAGACTAAGAGTCACTTATTAGAATTTGATGTTTAAGTGAGTTGTATTATGTAACAATCTAAGAATATAACACAATGACGAAACTATCTCAAAACTAACTCTATAACCTTTTCTATTCTCATTGAAATTCTATAATTTACATAATAAAACTAAATTCATAGAATGGCAACATGAATGGATTCTTAATGATGGTGAGAATAGTTGAGAATGCTATGCATTCAATAGATACATAAATTAAATATTTTTCAATTCAAGCAATTAGAGTGTAATAGATAATTAGAATTTAAACTTTATTACAAATTAATATTATGTTAGAGTGTATTTCTATTAGTTGTTGATTCTAGGTTTACTAGAATTTAATATAAAATAAGAAATTAAAAGATTTAAGGTATATCATTTGAATTTCCTTTTTTGTTAAGAATATATAGTCTAGATACATTGTAAGGTGGAACTTTGTAAAAAAATTATATTAAAAGATGTGATTCGTTATGATAGTGAATACAAAATAAAATGCATGTCTTATAATCTTTTAAGAATTACATTAAAGCGAAGGGTGATATTTGTGATGATATGATTGTACTTTTTCCATGATAATCATCAAGTATAGCAAAAGGGAGGAGAGAATGAGAAAATATATTTCTGAACAAGGCAATGTTTGGATATAAGAGTATGTATAATGTATGTTAGGAATAGTTTCAAATGAGAAATGCATACAAGAAATAAACTTGTTTCCACAATGAGCATATAATTTAAATTAAAAATAATCCATCTTATTTTTTTTAACTTCAACGACATTCCCAACTCTATCTTGAAAGGTTGGGTTAAAGTACAAAACTAAATGGCCATACAATAAAAGAAAAGGGAAATGCTATGTAAAATGGGAGATATGTTGATTAGTGTTGACATTAAGGTCATTTTGTCTACAAGTGACTCAACACTTAGTCAAATCTTTGCATTGCTACCAAGCTCTATAGATGGTACCAAGCTTATCATTTAGTTTGTTGTCTTAACCAAGTGATTCAGTTGTTTCCAAGACAAGTAGTCAGAATACAATATCTATTGAGCACTTGAGTCAGTTTGTAGTGTTTTCCAATCTACATAACATGATTATTGTGCTTTAGAGATGATGTACAATAGGCTACCAAGCTATTCAATGGAAGTGAAGAAGATCACGGTATTAAACAATCTCTTTAGTGTTAACCACTCTGACACAATGTAAGGCAGGAGTATCCCCAAAGGAGATGTTCTAGCCCCTAGAAAATAACCATGTAGTAGAAGCACAACAACAATAAACAATAACAAAAATTATAATACCAAATCACAACTCTTTATTTATAAAATAACTATTACATGCCATGTGTCAGGCTGTAAAGCCTTCCTAGTTACCGCCAAATACAATAGAAATTACAATAATAGTTCTAAAAGATTCCTCAAGATCCAACTTTAACCCTAGCTAGTCGAGATCCATACTCTAGTAGAAACCCCAAGGAAGATCTCAAATTGTGCTCTCCAGCCAACTAACCAATCTCATTATTTTGTTAGCCGTAGCCACTAACTCTTCTCCAAATTCACTCCTCTAGATCCTCCTATTCACCACGATGAATCAAAATGAATAAATACTTCCCCCAAACTCATACTTATACCAATATAAGCCACAAGTCAGCCCAAAACACAAATTAAATGCAAATACATAAAAGAAATGCCACAATTTGGCCAACAACAATTAAATTCCCAAAATTGATGTCTTAGAAAATTCATGATATCTTCTAGCTCCGAATGAATTAGAACACATTATTTGAGACATAGTTATTACTCTAGGCCTTATTCAATCCTTGAAATTTTCATTCTATAAATCACTTTATAAAATTAGTTACATAGCCTACAATAGGCACCAAATTTCTAAGCAAGATCGAGCTCCTCCTAGACCATGTTGAGCAACCAAAGATCGTACTAAGCAACCAAGACCATGCCAAGCAACCAAAGACCATGTTGAGAAACCAAGAACATGTTGAGATACCAAGACCATGTTGAGCTCCAAGACCATGCTGAGCTCCATAGACCATGCTGAGCTCCAAGACCATGCTGAGCTCTATAGGCCATGCCAAGATCCAAGACTAGGCCGAGCTTTATAGACCAAAATCCTTCCACACATGCAAGATTGTAAGAAAGCCCAAGATGCTCCTACATAATAATCTCTATATTTTCTACCAAGATTATAGTGTTAACAATGTGAATTTAGTGTTGACTAAGTCATGTAGTGTCAACTGAGTGATTCAGTAGCTACCAAGTTTCTTAGTGTTCATCGAGTCACATAGTGCTCACTAAGTTTGAAATAATTAGATGTGATTAGTACAAACCAAGATTCAATTTCAACCAAGTGCCAAAGTATTCTAAGAATTGATGTTTTTGTTACATATCAGGATATCATTGAGTTTGTCTTCAGAAATCGAGTTACCATAGTTGGGCCAACTTTGTGAATTATGACAAAATTGGTATTGTAGCCAACTCCAAAAAGTTATGATTTGTATTAGTATATATATGTAATGCATTGTATCATATCCAAACAAGTATGAGAAGAATAATATAATAAGAAGAAGTGAGAATTAAAGAAGGCTACCTAGAAAGTCATGATTCTAATTAGTATATATGTAATGCATTTTATCAAATCCAAACAAGTATGATAAGAATAATATAATGAGAAGAAGTGAGAATTAAAGAAGGCTATAAGTAATATAAAGGACAATAGAAATTTATCTATCACAATAAGGTGATCATCACAATATAAGGAATTTCATCCAACAAATGAGTGTTATAGATTAGGGATAAGTCACTAGTTCATCCTAATAAGTGCATCAATGAAATCCTTTAACCAGGTAGACTTAATAGTTTTTCTTTAAATCAAGTAATCAAGTTCATACATCATTGTATGTTTGCAAATCCTTTAACAAGGTGGACCTCAGAATCCTCATTTCTCTTAATAGTGCAGATTACCAAAAGTGGTCAATCGTAAACCTTAATAGGTTAACTTTATACAATAGTACTAAAGCTCTTGGATATCATCCCCACCTTAGATTTACTTTCTAATTAGAAGGTTTCTTGTTCACCATATCTTGTGTTAAAGAGTTATGAATGTTTCAATGCTTTCATTTTGTCATGCATGCAATTAGATCATAATACTATATGAAGGATTAATTGGTGAAGGTAATAGTTTTATTGGTTTCAAATTTACTACTTGCCTCTTAGTAATATTGTGTAGCTTATATTTCCAACAATTGGTATTATAGAACTTTTGGTTCCCACATAAGAAGTTTAATATCTTGAGAAAAGATAAGAGGTAATGAATATATACAATCTAGATAAGGATATTAACAAGGAAATGTTGGAACTAAATTGGCCATTAGAAAGCTCAATAAAGAAAAGAAGCAGCTCTCTCAATCATTGAAAAAAGGAAAGATCTCATAGTAAAAATGAATGAAAATATTTACAATGAAGAAAGAATTGAAGACATATGTCTAGAAAGAAATTTATATAAAGCTAATGAACCAATCAAAGACCTATTAGAAAAAAATTCCAATCCTAAAGAATAAGTTAGAAATATGAAAATAAAGCAAGATATCTAATGAATCAAACTATGTAAAGTCATGCAAGAAAAAGAAAAAGACAAAGAAGAGATAGAAGAAACGAACAATGAAATTCAACAACTATCCCTTCAGCAAGGAGACATTACTGATTAACTCACTAATACAAATGAAGACATTATGACTCTAAGATCATAGAATGATCTCAACATTGAAAAGAAAACCTATGGAGGAATGATGAAATAATAGGAAAGCATGAATTAATTGACTAAACAAAGTTAGTATAGATGCAAAGGAAACCTTGGAATAGGATATACAGAAGAAGGTGAATCATCTCAACAAGGAGCTCAGAAGAGTAAAATGCCTACTTGAAATCATTGTAATAAGATAGGTCATACATCAAACAAATTCTAGAGTACTGGAAAAAAAAAATTCACTGGAAATTTTTACAATTGCAACAAGCATTATCATAGATGTAGTGAATGCACAGAGAAACTTAAGTTTGAAGGTGAATGTCACAATTACAAGAAACAAGGACACAGATCTTTAGAATTTGGATACATTGGAAAAAACTCTGAAAAATCACATGAGGAAAAGAGATACTAGAAAAAGGTGTTTTATTTGTACAAAACTTGGAAATCTTTCCAATAACTGTATGAACATAGCAAGAATTGAAGATGAGAAGAAAGAAAAAGTTGAAAATGTCATAAAATAATAATAATGAGTGAATGATACCCAAGTCAATTAGTTTGGCAGCACAATCATTTCAACTTAGTTCCTTATGGAGATCACTAGAACTATGATTTAATAAAATTCATCTAGCATCAATTCTAGCCAACAAGAATACCCATCCAATCAACATTCAAGATGCACAGGGATCACTAAGCATGATGAGAAGTAGGAGACCTTACTAAGAAAGGTCAAGTTACAAGACCTAGCTAAGTAAGGTCATGCTTCATGTTGTTTCAAGTTATAGACATAGAGTTGGTAATTCCTACCGAGTGTTGGTGACTCTATTGAGTTGTAGATGTCTCTTGATCATTAAAGACTAAACCAAGTGGAGTATAGCTTATCACCAAGTGAGTATGAAGAATTAATGTAAATCAAAAGGAGGAAATTCATTAAAATAAAGAAATCTATTACATTGTTTCATTGCAAATTTCTAGAGTTATTTGTGAAGAGAAAATTCAAGGCCCCCAAGCAATTTAAGTATTTTTTGTTAAATATTTCTCATTTTTTTTGAAACCCTACTAAGAAATGGTATCTTCAAGAAAAAAAATCAAGAAATGTTCTAAAATGTTGGTTCATGGAGTCAACTGCAAGGCACCTAATTTCAAGTTTAATCCAATAACTATAAATGTGCTCGACCCAACAGGTGTACAATCTCAAATTCTTCCTAAGATATTACTTATGCATGACATTTGTTCATTTTACAACTATTCTATTTAAAATCTAGGAGCTTTAGAAATCAATGGGGCATTCTAGCAATTGTGTGAGGATGGTGCATTGAAACCTAAGCATCAACATGTAGAAACTAAGGGCTTGATGCATATTTCACATTTGCCAAGGGATTTTCAAGTCAAATGGATAAGACTTATTCTAGGTCATGTTTACAATGGGAAATTATGGTTAGATCAACTTGCACAAATTTTTAAGAAAATGATTCAAAAAATCATTAGGATTCCAATGCTAAACAAGGAAAAGATGACATAATCCCTAGGTTGGGGTGAACCTACCAAGAGAACTCTTGTAGTGTGGGACATAAGAGGCATTCAGATTAGTTGTGTAATAGAGATGGAGCTAAAATTCTTCATACATATGATTGGAAACAAAATATATAGTACTAGTTGGTTGAACATCATGTCATGCGAAGTTGCAGTTGAACCAATTTAGCAAAAATATGGAGAGAATCAAAGTGTCAAATAATAACCTATGTAAGTGCAACTATATTTTGACATGTTTATTCTTCTTTCTTCGAAATTTTTTCCCTTCCAAAGATATAGTTCCATGGAGGAAGGATGTTATAGTTTTATATTAGACCAATGAGTAGATAACAGAAATGGGTGAAAATTTTGATATCATCATGGATCATTATTTTGAATCATTTAAGGAAAAGATGCAATAATAGGTTTAAGATTCCTAGGAGCCTTGTGGAATATTATGACCAAGATATATGTTTCCTAGTTGATTGTCACAAAGTATACATTCATGCATTCAAACCTAGAGTGACATGGGTCAAGGCTCTAGACTATGAGGTTAACATTGATGACACTAAAGATATCATAAAAGATTTGTTTAATGAGCCTATACATCTCAAAGTCACCTATTTTGGAACTTATGATTAACCAAAGGCAAGAATTGAGCTTGAGATTAAGCTACCTCAAAATTTAAACAAAGGAAGAGAATGAATCAGAGGAATCTGAATCAAAGAGGGAAGAGCCTCCCAAGAAGAAGGAGAAGGTCTTCATAACCAAACCTATTAAATCTTGCCCTATTTTATTTACAATAAGGGAAGCCATTTAATCCAAGAAGAAGAAAAAGTTAGGTGATGATGAAGCTAAAAAGATTATCTTCAAAATATTTGCACCTACACTCCAATATAAACTGAAAAGGATGGAGGAAGGATCTGGCATAGAAAATTTCAAATCTCTTAAGCATGAAACTAGGAATGGAGAAGAGGAAATTTTGATTGATGATATGCTTATGTAAAATTTGGGAAAATTGAAGTACTCACCTAATGAGCTTGCACATTGAATTCCTAATGAACTTTTATGGGTGATTAAAACTAGATGGGAAAGTGCAACAAATACTATCATGGACATCTTTGAACAAAATTTGAAGCAAGTCATGTCGAGTCCTAGTGAGAAGGAGGTGAAGGAATCCTTGAATCAAAATGAGAAGAAGTTCAATATCAAATTAAAAACATATATGATATTTGTTTAAAAGGATATTGAATCTATGGTGAAGACAACTACTACTACCTAGAAAACATTTAAAAGCTACACCAGCCCAATGACTTTGTGGTACACATTGATGATAGGAAGGATGAAAATGAGGAAGAAGTAGGAATAAATTATGATGAGATAGGTGGAATCAATCTAGATGATGAGGATTAATAATAGGAAGCTACTCGAGAAATCTTGTCAGATATACAAAGCATTAAAGAAACAGATGTAGAAAAAGTTGAAATAGCAATCATGGTTTCATTTTCTCACTCTTTGAGCATAGCTTTAGTACAATCAAGCTCAAAGAAATATTCTACCAAGTTATTTTTTGATTCCACTACTATACCAAGTACCCTACCAAGCTTTGGATATGTTTAGCTAAGTGTTACATTAATTGAAGCAACCAATACTTCATCTACCAAGAAACAATTTTCTCCATCATTAGGCTTAATTGAGAAAAAACATATTCTTTTTGTTAGTGTTGTTTCTATATTTTTTGCTAGTTCATCTATTTCCACAATTGTTTCTTTTCCAAGTATATCCATAGCTAGTACAATGATAGTTGAGAAAAGTCTCAACTGCATACTAAAGTTCTAAAGAAGGGTAAACGAATTGTTTCTACCAGTTTAAGGAAGGGTAAAGAAGATACATAAGTAATTGATCTAGACGAGAACATAGTTATTCCAAATTGGGATATCTCTACTCTCACTCTTGATCAAATGGATACCATGGGTGAACTACTAAAGAAGAGAGCTAAGAAAGAAAAGCTTAGAGAAGAGAAGAAGAAATAAAATCAAGTTCTTGAAGATATAAAGAACTTATTTGTTGATGCTCTGAGTATTGAGGTTAATGAAAAACAACCCATTTTGGGCTAGTTAGTATAAATTTTCCACAAATATAATGAAGACTTGAATAAAGAGGATAAACTACTACAAAGATTTTAAAGAAAATTTTAGAAAAGAGCATCGAGAAAATTTGCACAAATAATTTCCATAGATCAAGTAGAGTAATCTACTATTCTTATTTCTTTCGAAACATCTCTTAACAGTGTTGCTTCATTATTCATCAAACTAAGTGATACATCTATCTTCACAAAGGAGATCAAGGATAAAATATCCAAGATAGATGAAGATATCAAGTCAAGTGCACACCAATTGTCACTTGACCACAAGTCATAGTTCTACACATTACTCAAAGATAATATATCTAACAAATTTGTAGGTAGAATTGTTAAAGGAAGAAGCCAAAATTAGGGTCATACTTCCATAAATTTAGGGCATGAGTCTTCCAAAATGAATGCATTGTAGAAACACATTGAACATGCAAAGATACTCATCCATGGTAACAACCTCTCCATAGCTGATCACATGATGGAATTATCAACAAGAGTTTAGAATTCATTACATGCAAGTAATGTATTAGAAGAGAATTAGGACAAAACTATGGTACTAATTTTTAAGATACACTTTGATTTCTTGTCACATTTTTCTATTAACATATGGACATTATATACCTTTTTCATTTATGTCAAAAGGGGGGGATGTGAATGTGCTTCATATAAAAAATAGGAAAAGTGAATATGTTTACCATATAAAGGAGGAGAAGATTTAAGATATTTTACAAAGAACAAAGGTATACTATACTCTAGATGTATGTATATAGGAGACATATATGTATGGGGGAGTAGCATAGTATAAAAGGGGGAGAAGTGAATATGTTTAAAATATAAAGGAGGAGAAGATATAAGATATTGTACAAAGAAGAAAGGTATACTATACTCCAAATGTATGTATATAGGAGCAATATATGTATGGGGGAATGCTATAGTAGTATGTATATACTTTTATAGAGAAGCCTAAAATAACTTTACATAAGAAATTTTGAAGAAACCAAAAAATTAGAATATCTTAGCAAGCCACACCATCAGGAACCAACCAAATTGAACACTCTAAATGAGGATAAAGGAAGTTTTTGACTCATAGTTTTTAATATTCATATTTTTGGTTTGATAAATATTTTGGTCACTAATGCCAAAGGGGGAGATTGTTGACATTAAGGTCAATTTATCTATTAGTGACTCAAAACTTAGACAAATGGTTACATTGCAATTGAACTCTATAGTTACTACTAAGCTAACCAAGTGATTCATTTGTTCCTAAGCCAAGTAGTTAGAATAAATAATCTATTGATCACCTAAGTCAGTTTGCATTATTTTCTAAGCTACATAGTGCTTAATGAGCTTCAAAGATAATGTATAGTGCAAACTAAGCATAGCAAAGGCTACCAAGCTATTTAGTGGAAATAAAGAAGATCACAATGTTAACCAAGCTCTATAGTGTCTACCAATCTTGCATTTTTAAGAATGTGAATCTAGTGTTCACCGAGTCATTAAGTGTCAACTGAGTGATTCAATAGCTATTGAGTTTCTAAGTGTTCACTAAATCACACAGTGTTGACTAAGTTCAAGCTATTTGGAGGTAATTAGTATGGATCAAGCTCCAAGTTCAACTGAGTGACAAAGCTTTCCAAGTATTCACAATATTTTTCATGCACCAGAACATCACCAAGTTGGTCTTCAGTGCTCGAGTTACATTAGTTGGGCTCAGTTTATGAATAATGATGAAATTGGTATTGTAGCCGACTCCAAAAAGTTGTGATTTGGGTTAGTATATATGTAATGCAATGTATCATGTCCAAATAATTATGAGAAGAATAATATAACAAGAATAAGTGCAAATTAAAGAAGGCTACAAGAAGTATAAGGGATACTAGAGATTTATCTATCATAGTTAGGTTATCACTACAATACAAGGAATCTCATCTAGCAAATCAGAGTTATAAATCAGAGATCAGCCAGTAGTTCATCCTAATAGGTGCATAAGTAAAATCCTTTAAAAAGCTAGACTTAATAGTCTTTTTCTAAATCTCCTAACTGAGTGCATACTTCATTCTATGTTTGTAAATTCTTTAACAAGGTGGACCTCATAGTGCTTATTTCTCCTAATAGGGTAGATCACCAAAAGTGGTCAATTGTAAGCCTTAACATGGTAACTTTATATTGTAGTACTAAATCTTGTGGGTATCATCGCCACCCATGTTTTACTTACTAATTGGAAGGTTTCTAGGTCACCATATCTCATGCCAAAGAGTTATGAATGTTTTAATACTTTTATTATTTGATGCATGTCATTAGATTAGAATAATACATGAAGGAATAATTGGTGAAGTAAAATAATAGTTTTATTGGTTCCTGATTCATCCCTCCCCTCTCAGTACCCATGCCTGCCCTATGTTTCCAATAGGTTAGACTATCTGTGCTCCTTATATTAATTTAGTGTATTGTATAATATGACATATGATTATGATTTATTCTTTAGACATGAGAATACATGATTTATAATGGTACAAACTATTATGTATGTCTATGAAAGCAACCATAAATATTTCAAGTATGTCTAATGTGTTTGATAGTATCATGTGTAAGATCATGTTTTTGTTTTTTTTTATTGAGAAACCTTAGAAATGTATTTATAATAAAATATTTCATTATAAATAAGAGATAATAAATATTTGGAATATGTTCTATATTATTTTCAATGCATTATTATGATGTATGTGCATGTTTCATTCCTTTAGTTCATGAAAATATTAAAATACATGAAATTAGTGTTGAAATACATAAAATACATCATTGTATTTGATCAATAATATAGGATTGAAAAGTTAGGGATTTATCTATTGAAGAGAAATAAACTTTTATATCTTGGATCTATTATGAGATAGTATGGATGGTATGAGTCACTCACTTGTCCAATGGGTACAACACTCATATAATTAGGAAATATCACTATTAGTTCTATCAATATTTACACAAAATATTTGAAATAACTAGATCCCTTTTTTAACCTATGTTCTTGGGAAAAGTGTTGAATTAGGTCTCATATGAGTTTTGGGACATTGGTTTGGAAAGAATATTTTTAAAAATAGGAGATATAATTACATGCATCAAAATGGGTCTCACTAAGCAATAGATTGGACTTCAATAAGTCCTTATTTGTTAAAGTAATAAAAAATAGATATAAGATAATCCATAATGAATAATGATGAGAAAGGTGGCCTATCTCTTTCTATCCAATGGAAGTTTAAGTTCTCTCAAAACCAAGACTATCTAGTGACTTTAGACTCCATCAGAATGAAGGATTTATGAGAATGCAACTAATCTATTTTTTGTGTGTTTTCTGATGTGATATAGAAAGGATGTAATTTGAAATGATATCCAACAAAATTATTAATATTCATGAGAGAAATGAAAATATAATTTACATGTATGCAAATAAGAATCTCAAATAAGTACAAGTAAATGACAATCTAAAATAGATTTAATGGACAAAGCTTTTGAAATCAATCAACTAGAGCTTCTTTACTCAAATTGTACATGTCAAATGAGACATAAAATCCACTTTCATAGAAATCTAGATAAATTGACAATCAAGATTGAGTCTAATAAATGGTTGAGATCAATCCACAATTGAGTTCAAAATGAGGAATTTTCTTTTAAAGAGTTATTTTTTAGAGATTTTAGGAAATAACTTGTTGACATAAGTTCATGTTTCCTTTTCTTACTTTAGTTAATTCATTTGATATCTTCTCTAAACTCAACTTAAATTTCTTGAATATTGGGGGAATAATCTATTATTTTCTTATTTTAATTGTTTAAATTAATTTAAAAATATTCAAATTCAATAAATTAATAGTTTGAGAGAATCAATTCAATTAATGAATTCAATCCTCATATATATTTTAAAATATTCAAATTCAATAAATTAATAGTTTGAGAGAATCAATTCAACTAATGAATTCAATACTCATATATATTTTACAAAGAGGTTTAACTTAATTAAATTTGTAGGAATTTAGATGAAATCAATCAAATCACAGGGTTTAAATGTCATTTTTGTCAATATTTAGGAAATAAAATATGTTTCATTGATTATTCCAAATTAGAAATAGTATGAAATTTATTACTCATATCAAGTAGACAATTAGTGATGTATTTTGGATTATAAATTTTGGCAATTATTGATTGGTATTTGAGATTAGGATTAATTTGGTTGAGGAGACAAATTTTATGTGATTACATTTTCCCTTGTTTAAATTAATGTGTGAGTAATGCATTGATTGAAATAATAGTTTGATTCTTAATATTAAAACAACTTAAAATTAAATCAATGAAACTAATCCTCAAGAGACTTAATTTGAGAAATGATATCAACTATGAGTATCATATGATGAGAGTTGATATTTAGGAATTTAGTTTCATATGTAATACAAGGAAATCAGATACGAGTATCGAAAAAAAATAACTAATCATGAACTTGAGTGAACAAAGATTGATGATCAAAAATTTAGTTTGATATGGATTAGGAAAAAAAAAAGAATTGGACCCATTAAATATAACAAGAACTATCAAAATTTTAATTTTGGAGAACTAAATAGGTTGATATGATTTCTAATGGCCCTAGTTACTATCAATAGAAGATTTGGATAACTAGCTTAATAGGGGACCAAACAAAACCAATTACTTAATCTATATATATGAAAATACTACATTGATATGGGTGTTGATGAATTTGATATGCACCTATAGATTAAAAATATATGTTTGTTAGAGTGATTTTATATGGATTATGAGAAATCACTATATGGATCTATATGAAAGTAAGGTAAGTGTAGATAGATTGTAGGATACTAAATTTGATATGGATTATAAAAAAATGAGATGCAACTAGCGATGATGACTTTGAGTTTTGATTAAATTGATTTGAAGAAATGAAGATTCAATGATGTAATCATCTTGCACCCTCGACAGTGGAATCAAAAGATGATTTAATAAAAGGTTATTTAGAGAATTTTAATTAACAAATAGGTTTGGAAATGATTAGAAATTATATAAAATAGATCTTAGTAGATTTTAGATGATTATGAAAGAGTTTAAAAATGTTTCATGATGATTTAGCTCTTGTTTGACTATGGTTGATCAAAGTTGACTTAGAGTTGAAAATTTGACAAAATCTTGATTTGGTGATGTATTGTGATTTATAGTGCATCAGAATGAGCAACATAACAAGGGTGGAAGTACAAACATGTGTCACCCTCTTACAAAAGAAAAGCTTGACAAAAAAAATGTTAACTTCAATAATATAAAAGTGATATTTATATTTTTAATATTATGGTATAAAATATGTAAATATGTATAAATGGATGAATTTTATGCCTATTATTTTAAAATATAATTAGAACATAAAAATAGCATTTTCTTTATTTTTTCAATGTCCATTTTTTCTTTCTCAAAAATATTATAAATTAGGGGTTATAGTTGCCACCAGAAAAAATGTGAACAAATGTGTTTTCCTCCAATTTGAAAGTATGTTTTAGATGACATCTATAGCTAGAACTATCAAAAAGAGAGATACAAATATGTTTTCAACAAATGAATAGACCAATAGGTTGCAAGAAGATCAATAGACAAACATCTATTGTAGACTATACCAAGACCTTTTGTCAAGATGGTATGTCAAACTCATTATAGATATTTCTAGATGAAGATGATGCAACATCTAGACCACCTATAGATTTTGATCATGAGATTGGCATGTATCTATACACCCTTTTATTAGACATCATGTGCACTTGGGTTGCAATAGTTACAATGCTCTTGTAAACATCCTTGTGTTTATCATCAGTGACTGCCTCTCTTGCTACAACTAAGTCTAAACATTATGGCATCACCAAAATGTTTTGACCAATCAATTCCTTCTTACTAATAGGTGTCAAATCATCTACCCTAAATTTGTCAATATAATCAACATTTTGGTCTAGGTAAAATTGTACAAATTATTGTTCATGAAAATATAGGGGGATATCATCCTTCTATGGCCACATCTAATGTGCAATCAACCATTTAGGATATATAAATGGTGTCACAAAGGGATCGATACACCACATCATAAGGTAACCTTTGGCCTTATTAAAAGGTCAATAATATGGAACATGTTTTTTACACTATTAATTGAGACTAGATCATCTAACTCTCACCACTTCATAGCACCACCAACATTATGAGAGAAAGATCGATAAAATGTGTACAAACTAGTTCTATCATAAGGGTGAAAACCATGAATAATGTTAGTCATGTTGAACAACTCATCTTTAATCATATCCACCTCATCCATATGGTGTAGGGACATGGTAGTCAAGTACATTAAGTGAAATATGTAATCACTAAAGGGTCTGAGACAATAATGCCTCCCTATTTGAGGTGGTATTAGTAGATCAACATGATGATGCACTACATGAGATAGCCTCTCAAGAATTAGAACCATTAGAGACCACAATGACGAAATGTATATATAGAAGAAAAATAAGAAAATTATAAATAGAAATCTGCACATGAAAGTGTGCTTTTGTGTGTGTGTGTGTGTGTGTTTGTGTGTGCACATGTGGGTGTGTATGTGCACATGTGTGTGTTTGAAAGAAAAAAAACACTAATCTCATCAAAACATACATTGTAAGTTAACACAATAAATGCAAAACTTTAAGTACAATATAAATGAACCTAACATTAGTAAATCATATCAACAAATATCTAAATGAATGTTAACAACATTATATAGAATCTATGAATCTAAAGGAAATTTAAGTACAATTAAGTTATATTGTATATTATAAATAACATTTAACAACATTACATTTACTTTCAATAATAAGTACAAATTATTTCTAAGAATTTAAATGAGCCTAGTCATACTTGAAAATATAATTGTATTTTTAACTAAATATATTTTAAAATTAGATTTATTTTACTTAGACTAAATGTTAGGATTTATGTAGCATGTTATATTTAAATATCAAAAATAGGCTAGATGAGCATTTGAAATGAAAATTAATTTTCTAGGATTTTGAAAAAAAATAAAAAATTTAACAATGTTTTGATTTAATTTTAAGGTTAAGGTTGAAAATATTATTTAACTATAAAATATATATTAGAGTTAGGGTTTAATTAGGTTCACTGTTAGGGTTTCAATTTGATATAAAATTAGGTCCAATTTTATAGTTCTAGTTTCACTATAGTATAATAGAGTTTAATTATACTATAGTTTAACTAGATAGTATGCTAGGGCTCTAGTTAGATTAAATATGTGCAATTTTTGTAAAGGATGTGATTGTGATAGGGTTTAACTATACTAGGGTTAGAGTTTAGGTTAAAGATAAGGTACAATAAGTATATTTTTGTTTAATTTTAAAGCTAAGGTTTCAATTAATATTTAACTATAGTAACAACTAGAGATAAAGTTTAATTTGGTTCAATGTTAGTGTTCTTGTTAGACTGAACTTGAGGTTCAATGTTACAGTTCTAGTTTTACTATACAGTATGTTATGATTTAACTATGCTATGTTTTAACTATAGTATGTTAGGGTTATAGGTTCAATAATTAGGTTCAATGCTAGATATTTAGTTAGCCATAATATTTTCTGACATTAACAAAGTAAAGCTTTCTAAGTTTGTATTATTTTCTATATTTATTTCTAAGAACAATGAACATTTTTTTTTTATTCTTTTGATAGTAATGAAATAATGTTTCAATATTGATATGAGTGTTGACTTAAATATCTTCCAAGCCTTTTCTAGTGAGCTTCTTGTCCTCCATAGATATCTAAACATCTTTAGGGATATTATTTCAACTTATGTTCTTTGGTTTATTTTTTGAATTAGGAATAATGATATATTTAAAGGTAAGTCTAGAATCTTTAGTGAGTCTCTACATATACTTACTATGCATAAAATTGTGTGAAGGCTACTCTTTTCTACAAGGTGAAAGGGAAATAGATAATGAAGCTTACAAATTTATGCACCAAGGTAGTCAAGGAATAAGGCTTCATGCATGACATAAAAACAAATGACAATGGACCCTTCAACATTGAGTGCATTTTAAAGAATATGCTTGAGCAAATAAACCTAAGAAGGGAGGTCGAAGAGCTAAATGATCAATCTTATACAAGGAAATAGGCCCCTACTAAGTTTGTAGGACCAAGAGAGACAGGAAAAATGACTTAGAAACCTCATAAATAAGTTAACTAATAGCATTATTATTCTTAATCTACTAGTGATTCTAGAGAAATGTTGTTGAAATCAATGAGGGCAGGTCTCCTTGCCTTATTATAAGTGTCGCTCCACATTCCCCTAGCCTACCTTTGAAATCTATGATGAATATCCCAAAAAACATGATTAGAGATTGTTATCCCAAGCTCTTATGGTGTTAAGGTTGACTTGCTTGGGCTGCCTTGATTGAAGAAGTGGTCTAGTGATCTAATTTCTTGTCACTTTTTGCTTATTCTAATTTTGACTAGCTTTATATTGTATGGATGATCTGAACATACCACAAATTGATATGCCTATTTCGTATCCATAAAATGTGTTAGGTTTTATGGTTCATATATGATGTAGTGGACTTGTTTATTATATCTAATAAAAAAAATCAAAATTTTGAAAAAAAATTTAAAATTTTTAAATATTTTCAAAAGTTTTCAAAAAATTATAATTTTTCAAATATTTTCTTAAAATTTATAATTTTCCTAATATTATGCCAAATATTAGATGTATATTACTAAATAAAACAATTTGAAACCAAATCAAACACATATATTTTTACAAATTAATATAATATTTAAAAACATATACATTCATAAGAAAAAAATTATTTTAACCATTTAAAATAGTCAAATACTAGAACTTAATAATATTAAACTTTTATATTACTAAAAAAATAAAAATATATGATGTACCTTTTTTGCCATTAATAGAACTATTGCCCTCTCACTACTTTGCAATTCTAGGAATGCATCTCATTCAAATGAATCACCAAATGAAATTATTTAGATTATATAGATTTTAGGGCTTTCAAATGGAATCAATTTGATCAAAAATATGTTTCACATGTACATGCCATTTGGAATCTAGTTGAAACTATGCCATTCCCACCAAAATAGTTCTCACTGAAACCAAATGTGAAATGTATCTAGTTAGATCCTAAAAATAAGCATCATGGATGATAGGGATTCATGCATTCACCAACAAATGTATAAAATTTGATCAAATTTTTGAGATGTGTAGGAATATAAAATTTAATTATTGATCATGATAATGGATCCTCATTATCAAAATTAGTAGGGGGTGATTTTCACAAGAATCAAAGTGTCATGTCCCCTTTTCAAATAATTAAAATAATAATGTTTACTAAGGTAGGCAGGTACAAAAAGGTGAAGTTTCAGAAAAAGGGGCTAATTTTTGGAAACCAATAAACTAATAAATGAAAATTTATTATTAAAATATGTTTTATTAACCCCTCTTGGACATGAGTTAGGTTTATGCCCTCTTTTAAGAGATTTGGAGGCATTTTGGGCTCATTCCATAACTTGATTTTTGCTCATTGCTTTGTTGTTCTTCAGAGGCTACCAAACCTATGGAGAAGGAGACCCAAGGATGGGAGTTTTTAGATTTATAGGAAGGCTAAGGATGGGAGTTTAAAGCCATTCCATGTGCAAGATCATGTAGAGTTTTCCCTTGTGCTGAATAGTGCACATTTGTGGGTTTTTGGGTGTGTTTTTTTGTAAGAGTTTGGTATTTCTGGTTGAGTATTTTATATCAGTTTGGGTTGCTATTATATTTTAGACATTTAGATGTTAAAATAGAACTAAATATATGTATTGGGTTGTAGTTAAACTTTTGTGATAGATTATTAGTGTTTTGTGGTGTTTGCAGGCTATTTTGTGTTATTTTCAAGAGGCCGATGAGAATTGTCTTTGTCCTCCGTTTGGGAGTTGTTGTGTAAATGTTATACAGATCTAGAAATGTCATTTTTTAGGCTGTTATGCTGTTGAAATTTCTCTAAATATTTCCACTTTCAGATTTATTACTAATATGTGAAGCTGTGAAGTTTTTGGCACTATTTCGGGCATACCCAATTTGGGGTTTATTGAGAAATTGGTGGATCTTTGAAATATTGGTTGTTTGATTTTAAAAATCTGATTAGAGGCTTGAAATATCATATAAAATTAGAGAAAGGGACATTCTAGTGGTATCAGAGCTATGATCTTGCCAGCCTAAGGGTTTGTAGAAGTTTGCATGCAACTAAGTGAAAGAGAAAAGAGATATTTGCAGTGAGAAAAGAATAAAGAAATTTTGATCAAACCTCCAGTTGAACGTAAAAGTAAAAAATCCAAAGAAGAAAAAATTATGCCTGATCTAGATGAGATGGAAAATAAATTCTTCCAAGACATCCAAAATACTCAGAAGCAAATAGTGGATAGCTTGGCAGAAACTAGAGAGGCTTTGCGAATATTAACAGAAAAACTGCAAGGAGTTGCGTCTATTAATGAGAAAGGGAGCACTTCAGAGGAGCCAAGAAATATGAAACCCACACCCTCTAAATAAAAAAAAACTACTTTCCTACCTACAAATGAGCCACCAGTGTCGAATCTAGCCCTTAATACTATGGAAGAGGTTACAGCTAACTTGATTGCATTAAGAGCTACTTATAATGGCTTAGATGATGACTTTCGCAGTTCAGTTCTTTTCAGAGAATATGTGGATATGATGAACACTTTGATTCCTAAGAAAGAGTATAGGAGGGAGCATGACATAAGTGGAAGAGAACTCAAAAATAAAATAAGCAAGTTTACAACACCTACTTTTGATGGAACAAATAGAATTTTAGCTAGAGCATGGCTACAAAAATTACAGACCTTCTTCACACTTAACCCCATGAAGGAGAGTGATTCTATTCAATTTGTAAGTCTATACTTGGAAGATGCAGACTATGATTGGTGGTATCATGGAATGACTACTCAAGGTCATGATTAGGAAGCTATCAAAAGAAGTTTGCAACTTGAAACTTGCATGCCTATGAAACCAGTCACTAATAAAAAACACCCAAATCTTTGGCAACATAAGAAAAATTTTCAGAAAAAGACCTTTCCAACACTACCATCAAAAGCTGTGATAAATGTGGCAAAAAAGAAGGTAGATGAAGAGATTAGGAGTGAATTACGAAGGAAAAATCTTTGTTTCACTTGTAGAGAACTATGGGTTCTAGGACACAGATGTTTGGGGAAAGGTCAAGCACACTATATTGAAGCTCTTCAGACTCTGATTTAGATGAGCATGAGGAATTTTATGACACTAAGGAGGAGGAAGAAGAAGAGAAAGAAAAATAAATCAGCAATGATGGCACTTTAGCAGCATTATCAGGAGTCCCAAGATACCATCCCTTTCGAATTTGAGGGGTACTAGCAGGGAAAAGGTTGACAGTGGGAAACTCACAATTTTATTGATGAGGGATTTGTCATGAAAAGAGGGCTTAAAGAAAAAGATTTTGAGGGATTCAATGTTATTGTTGCTGATGGATTCACTATACCTTGCACATGGGTGGTGAAACAACTCAAGATTACCTTAGAAGATTATGAGTTATGTGATGACTTCTATGTTGTTGGTATTGAGGAGATAGATCTTGTATTGGGTGTTCAATGGTTGCACTCTATTGGAGGCTATTACATGAACCATCAAACTATGGAGTTTAAATTTCATTCTAATGGGAAAGAAGTCTTATTGAGAGGTTTATCAAATGGAGCACCTAAGGAAGTCTTTGCAAAGAGGATGGAGAGAAATTTTCAAAGAGGACAAGTAGCATGGGCAAAAGGAGTCATAATCCATCCAACAAGCTCTCCAAATAATCAAGGTAATTTCCATTTTGAAATTCAAAATATTCTTGATAAGCATAGTATAGTTTTCAATGACTTGCCTCTAGGATTACAACCAGATAGAGGTTTTGAGCATGTTATAGAGTTAGAACAGGGTGCCAAACTAGTTATAACAACCCCATACTACCATCCAAGAGGTTATAAGGAAGAAATTGAAAAAACTATTAACTCCTAGACATGAGATTCATAAGGCCTAGCTCTAGTCCATTTGCATCATCTGTGGTACTTGTTAAGAAAAAGGATTGTACAATGAGAATGTGTATAGACTATAGGGCTCTAAAAAAGAAGACCATAAAGAATAGGTATCACATACCATGCATAGATGAACTCATTGATGAGTTACATGGTGTTGTATACTTCTCAAAAATTGACTTAAGATCAGGGTACCATCAAATCCGAATGAGGAGTGAAGACGTGGAAAGGACTACTTTCAGATGTCACTGTGGGCACTTTGAATTTATTATTGTGCCATTTGGCCTCACTAATGCACCTGCAACATTCCAATCTTGTATGAATAAGGTATTCACCCAACATCTTCAAAATTTTGTTTTGGTATTTTTTGATAATATCTTGATTTATAGTAAAACATGGGAAGAGCATCTTAAGCACATAGACACTGTTTTGGGAATCTTGGAGCAGAAATCCTTCTATGCTAAGCTATATAAATATGAGTTTGGTTTGATAGAGATCCTATATTTGGGACATATTATAAGTTCTAAAGGAGTACGGGTTGATCAACAAAAAATCCAAGCAATTTTCGATAGGCCTCCACCAAGTAATCTTACACAGTTGAGAGGTTTCTTCGAGTTGTGTAGCTACTATAGGATATTTTCCAAGGGATTTTATCATCTTGCTACCCCCTTGACTGATTTGACAAAGAAAGGAGTTTTTTTTTGGATAGAAGAGGCACAAAAAATATTTGATAAGCTTAAGGAGGTAATGAGTTCATGCCCTGTGCTTGCAATTTTAGATTTCTCTTTACCTATTTTTGTTGAATGTAATGCTTCTGGAGAAGGTCTAGGGGCTGTCCTAACTCAAAGGGGACATCCAATAGCATTTGAGAGTAGAAAACTAAATCAATTAGAGAAAGGTTACTCCATCTATGATAAGGAAATGTTGGCAATCATGCATGCACTTCATAAGTTTAGACAATATTTGGTATGTGGGAGATTCATTGTAAAGATAGACCATAATAGCCTTAGGTTCTTCTTGAACCAAAGGGATTTGAATGATTGTAAACAAAAATGGGTAAGAAAATTGCAAGCTTATGATTTTGATATTAAATACATGAAAGAAAAGAATAATGTGGTTGCGGATGCTCTCTCAAGAAAGCCCACTCTGTGTTCCTTAACATCTATCTCTATTCATTGGAAAGTCTCCATAATTTTAGAGTATGCTAAACATTTCTTTGCCACCAATATTTTGGATAAGTTAGTGGATGAAAATAGGTACAAGGTTGTTGATGAATTGATTTATTACAAGAACGGGATCTTCTTAGTGTTAGGATCAAAAACTAAGGAGAAGATATTGAGGGCCTTTCATGACACACCTTTGGCTGGTCATCCGCGATACTTCAAGACATACAAGAAAATTTGAGAATGGTTTTCATGGAAGGGCATGAAGGAGGATGTCCTTAAACACATTAAGGAATGTATGGTATGCCTCATTTTTATGCTCTTTATGATTATGATGCCTCATCACATGTATATTTGTATGCCTCATTTTTATGCTCTTTATGATTATGATGCCCTTTCCTTTGTTGATCTAGTACTTTTAGATAGCAGAGTACCTGGAGCAAGTGATTTTGTCAAGCAAAGCCAAGGCATAATAAGGTCCCTCAAGGATAATCTACAACATGCACAAAACCAATAGATGTTGTATGCTAACATGAAAAGGACCAAAAGATATTTTGATGTGGGAGATTTGGTATTTTTTAGGTTGTATCCATATAAGCAAAGCACCTCGAAGAAGAATGGGGTAGAGAAACTCAAGACAAGGTTCTATGGGCCTTATAAGATCACCAAGAAGGTAGGAGAGGTAGCTTATGAATTGGAACTCCCACCAAACAGAAAAATACATAATGTTTTCCATGTATCTTGCCTAAAGAAAGTTCTAGGCCAGAAAACCATAGTATCTGTAGAATTACCACCTCTTGATGATGAAGGGAAATTAGTTTTGATATCAGAAGAGATTTTGGATACAAGAGAGAAAAGATTGATAAATAGGAGCATCATAGAGCATTTGGTCAAATGGAAAGGATTACCACTAGAGGATGCAACTTGGGAAGGAGCACATATTCTTGAGCATTCCAAGCTTCATTTCTTGAGGACAAGAAATATTTGGGAGGGGAGGACTTGTCATGTCCCCTTTTCAAATAATTAAAATAATAATCTTTGGTAAGGTAGGCAAGCCCAAAAAGGTGAAGTTTTGGAAAAAGGGGCTAATCTTTGGAAACCAATGGACTAATAAATGAAAAATTATTATTATAATATGTTTTATTAACCCCACTTGGATGTGAGTTAGGGTTATGCGCTCTTTTAAGGAATTTGGAGGCATTTTGGGCTCATTGCATAACTTGATTTTTCTCATTGCTTTGTTGTTCTTCAGAGGCTACCAAACCTGTGGAGAAGGAGACCCAAGGATGGGGATTTGAAGGTTTCTATGAAGGCTAAGGAAAGGATTTTAAAGCCATTCCATGTGCAAGCTCATGCAAAGTTTTCCCTTTTGTTGAACAGTGCAAATTTGTAAATTTTCAGGTGTGTTTTTTTGTAAGAGTTTGGTGTTTCCGGTTGAGTATTTCATATCAGTTTGGGTTGCTGCTATATTTCAGACATTTAGATGTTAAAATAGAGTTGAATATATGTATTGGTTTGTGGTTAAACTTCTATGATATATTATTAGTGTTTTTTGGTGTTTTCAGGCTATTTTGTGTTATTTTTGGGAGCCCGATGAGCATTGTTTTTGTCCTTCATTTGGGAGTTTTTGTGTAAATTTTATATAGATCTAGAAATTTCATTTTTTTGGCTATTATTCTACTGAGATTTATTTAAAAATTTCCACATTTATATTTATTAATAATATGTGAAGCTGTGAAGTTTATGGCACTATTTCAAATATACCCGATTTGGGGTTTATTGAGAAATTGTGGATCTTTGAAATATTGGTTGTTTGATTTTAAAAATCTGATTAGAGGCTTGAAATATCATATAAAATCAGAGAAAGGGACATTTCACAGAGCACTTTTCAAAATTAAGTAAATCCTTGTATAAGGTCCAAAATGTCATTTTTATTTTCATTTCATACCTTTATCCTATGATTGTTGCTTTGATCCATCATGATGGTCCACCTATATTTGCATTTATTTGTGTATAAAAGATGATATAACCACCCAATAGACTACCCACAAACTGAAAGTCATCAACCACAACCATTTTGATTCAAATATTTTTTAATTTTGTTTTTTTTTCTAATCTTTTCATGTGTTTAATTTCAACATTCCAATTCCCCATATGAGATAATAATTCCCTCATCTCCTATGATGAGAATTCTCATAGAAGAACTCACTAAATGAGGTTTTATTTGTCTAGGAACTCTCTCAATCCCATATGGGGAGGGACCACCACTCCTCCAAGGGTTTCCTAGGTAGGGTTTTTCCTCATCTGGATCAATGAGGATTCTCATAAAAGGATAAAGGCTCATTTGGGTACTACTAGTTTCTCATATGATCATAGACACAAGAATATTTACAGAAGGAAAGAAAATATAAACAAAATTCTTTGAAGTATGTTTGCTCATATGAAAATAGTGAGAAAATTTGAAGGCTTTTAACTAATATGTTGTGTAATTTTTCTTGTCAAATTGTTCTATTTACCTATTTATCATATTTTCATATGTTCACTTTGCAGTTTTCTATTAGTTTGAGCATGTATATCAATATTTATTCATATTTATCCTTTTTTTGCCTTCTTGTAGGTTGATATCTAGAATGGGGAGTTACAATCTACTTATGCCCCACCTCCTCCCCTACCCTCATAACATATGGGCTTATCAAGTAGTTATGACAAATAGAGGTAGAATACATAGATATCCTTGGTCTATCCCATCTTCATGCTATACGTAACATTTAGATTAATCATGACCTATTGAAAATATTGGTGAAGAATTTCCATTATGATATGAAAACCTTTCATTTTCCTACTAGTGAGATGATAGTGGCACTAGAGGACGTCTACAAGATTTTGAGGATTCTAGTGGATTGTCCCTAAGTTGCGAATGATTCCCAAAAAAGACTAAAAATTGAGGAATTATGATGCAAGTTCAAGGATGATATGATTCTAGAGAGATCATTTACATTCAATGATCTCATGCATAGATATAGGTAGACCATTCCCTTCTCATGTGTCCTAGCATGATTTATTGAATGTATTCTTATGCCAGATAAGATTCATCAAGACTTGCTATGTTTTTGGGGCCACCTTTTTGAGGACTTCTATGATGAGGATAATAGATTTAAGGTGTGGATAAACTATGTTAGAAATTAAACTACATCAAGTTAACTTGGGGGGATGACAACTTAGGCCACTATTAAAAGCTCCTTGGGACTATCTTCACTAAACCATCTTCAAGATTACATATCTAGGTTTTTGAACTGATTAAACCTTAACAAAATTCTAATATTGTTTCTTTCCATCTTAGATTACGTTACAACATAATTTTTTTTTGATAAATTTTATTCAAGCTTGCGTAAAAAATAACAATCCACACTGGCTACTAGTCCACAAGGGTATGTGGAGGATCATAGTGTGTCAAACCATGGTGATATAAAAAATATGTAGTTCTAAAATGCCTCAAATAATTTCAAAATCTATTATGATATTTTTACCACCCATCTTGTTACTAAACCAAAACATTAATATCTTTATAAGGCCTAGTATTTCTTTGGATAGCAACCTTACATGGTCAACTTGAAAATGTTTCTAAGACATGTTTTTGGCCTATTCTTGTATGTTTTCTCACTTCAAACATGTGTCTTATGAATTATTTTCACCCAAATTAAATGAAATGAAAATGGATTCTTAATAATATACTTATCTTTCCATAAATGTAATGTCTAGAAAATTATGAGTTCAGTAAGTAATTGTTATTTATTTTCTAATGGAGCTCCGTATAAATAGTTGATTGACATACTAATTGAAAAAGAAATAAAGCATTCAAATGGTATAACATTTTTGAAATCCAAAAGATGCATCACATTATATACCTCGTCTACTATGAGGAAAGTTAAAGAATTTTTTTTTTTTTTTTTTGTTAGTTAAGGTGGTTAGATAGAAGAGTTTTTTTAACTCCAAAAATACTATCATAGAAAATTCATAGTAAATTATTTATTATGAATAAAAATAACCAAAAACTATGTGTCACATCCAAGCATGAGTCTACTTCTTATGTCTAGAATTGTATTAAAAAATATTATCATTTGATTTTGACTAAGATGGTTAGACATATTGCTACTTATTTCTATCCTAAAATAGGTGTACTATTGCATTAAAATTTAAAAATTTGATGAATTTTTTTTCTTTCTTTAGATAAGGCCTATTGTTTAAAAAATTAAATTAAATTTCCTATAGTTTCTTTTCTCACAACTTTTTGATTGAAAGTTCATAACAAGTTGAAAATTGGACATCAAGTTAACATAACCTTGATTCGCTTATTGTTCATTACCACTTAAGATCATAGTTTGGATGATCATCATCCTACATAGACCCAGAAGGAAAACATATTTCCATTATACCAAGTTTTAAAATAACTATTGAGTAAGATTTGAGGATTTTTCAATTCATAATGAATAATATAGGTCCTCAATAACTCTTCCCATAAAGATATTAGCAATAGTCATCTCCTTGGGAATAATACATTAAACAAACTTCACAACTCATCATAGAATGACCACCTAATTCCACTATGTTAACCATAGCATTCTTTATATGTCTCCAACCATAATCCAAGCTCATTTAATGATCCTCAACCTTACTAAAATATGTACAAGGGTGACTATACAAAGTTATGTCACCTTTCAAGAAAACTTATCAACACGAATGAATTTGGGTATTTGTATCTAAAAATAATTTCTTTCAAACATATGATCTAGATAAATTCATTCTAGCTAAGTTACATATGGTGTCACACTTTTCCAATTAGAAATATCTATTAAATGCATGTTTATAATACTTTGTATTCTAATTACTATAAAAATTAAATTATTTTAGAAAAATAACATTTCAATAACTCTTACTAATTTTTATGATAGTTTTTTAATAAAATATAAACACCATTTTATACAGCTCAATCTCAAGGATATTCTCATATAGATTTTATAGATTTTTAATTAGATATAGTATATTATACCTACAAAATTCTACAAGTACATATTTTAACACTCAAGAAGATGTCAACTTTGATCTAAAGAAAAAAATATATTAAATAATATCAAAAAAAATTAAAAATCATATGATGTTCTAGAGGAGAGAGTCCTCTTCAACAATGGATAAGTTTTCTTCTTGTTAGAATAGATTTGTTTTCAAAAGTTTGGTGGGAGATAAAAACTATCGATTTCAAGTGAGTTGAAATTTGAATCATTATAAAAGACAAAGTATAGGCCTAAAGCCAATTTTTACTTTTGATTGTTCTATCTATACATGTTATCTATAACATAATGTAAGATCAAAGGGAAATTATTTTACTTCCATATATTTTTGTGGTGGGAACTAGACCCCTAATTTTCATCATTTTTCAACAACTAAAAAATTGACTTTAATAATTAGGAAAATATATCAATTCTTATTTCAAATAATTATTAAAATGTATAATCCTAAAATTTATCTATTTCTACACATTTCATTAGTTTACTTCACTTTCAAATTCTTAATAATACTACTAGTTTTATATCATTGAAGATGAACATTTATACTTTTGTTACCTTTTTCCTTTGGAAAAGGGTGACATAGGTTTGTGCTTTTACCCACAATACAATTACCAAAAATGGTTTACCAGAAACTTAGTTTTAGAGTAATCTACAAAAAAAAATTCTATAACGTTTCCAAATGTTCATATCTTCTTCTGTGAAAATATAAAGAGGATTAGAAGAAGATCCCAAATATGTATTCAAGTGTTCATAACTTAAATTTCTAACCAAAAACCTTGTTGAATGAATCTTCATCACCAACTCTACATGAACTATCCAAAAGCCTAATATGTTGTATCAATAACAAACATTGTCATAAATAGAACACATAAGATTTCAATCATGTCTCTAACATAGTGAAAAATTCCCCCATACAATAACATCAAGAATTCATTCTAATAATCAGCCCCTTTGACATGGATGGAAATGTAAAATGATAAAATAGTCAACAAAAATCTTCCCTCGTGACCATACCTAGTAACACCATCTCATCCATTCTACATGACCAAAAATATGGAAACTATTTGACAAAGGGCATAGATAAGACAAATCCAAGCCACAAATATCAAGATGCATCAATAATGAAATATTAATGGGCTAAGACAACCCATATCCAAGCAATAAATGCAATCTTTAACTATAGACCACTTAAATAATTGTACAACTTGTAGACCCAACAAGTTGTCATACATATTCAAATCAAACATTGATAACCATATCATCATAAGGCCAATCTAAAATATATATTTTAAGTATAAAATGACATTAAAATGCAAATTTCAAAACACACAATGCCATAAACTCATAATGTTACCATTATCGATATAGATTATAAATGATTTAGATAAATGTATCACCTAATAAACCATACCAAACTTCCACCAATATAGCTCTCCTGACATTCACTATTTGAAGTCCAAAGTCTAGCTATGTATTCCCAAGTTATGTACAAAATTATGCTAAAAATAGTTAACATTGACTTTCTAGGTCATAAATCTTGAAAAAATATCACAATCACATAACCAAATGTATAGAAAACTTTTGTTCTTTGAATTAACTTTTGAATGACTATAAGAAGTCTAAAATATGACATTCTAAGTTAAAGTTATGGTAATTTCATCAAGATAAACTCTATCTCACTTTCAATCATTTTTTTAGGACAAAATGTTTTATAGCATTAAATTTGATAGTTATCACTAGCTATGCAACTAAAAACTCATCATTTTCTCTCAACATGGCCAAACTAGGGCATATTATATATCAAACTTTATGGAAAATCCAACCTAGATCTAATGGTGATGTTAATTTTTGCCGAGGGGTCATTATTGCAATCTCCCCCTAAAACATCATTTAAATGAAAGATCCAATGACTATTTTGACCATCAACTTTGCATGCCCAAAATATTCCAACAGCCCATGATAATATAGAACCCATAACCCTTAGTTGTGTAACAAATATCCTATATATATATATATATATATATATATATATATATATCCCTTTCCTTTATTATTTCTTTCATTCATGTAGATATATCTAGGGTTACAACAAGAAAACCATAGCTCTAATACCACTTGTAAATAAACATGCAAAAATAATATATTGCCATGTCCAAATAGCTTATAATATGTGTGAAATAAATAACTACTTAATGTCCACATCTAAGAGAATAGTAAACATACCCATAAAATGTGGCACAAGATATACTCTAGGAAACCCTCATTTACAACAAAAAAAAAAAAAAACCTAGTGTCCAAAAGTAGATCCATTGCCATAAATTATTAAATAAAACTATCATTGCAATAAAACCATGTAAGCCTTTAAATCCATATGCAAAACCATGAAATCCATGTGAACAAGCACAAATCCAAACATCCAATGTCATGCTTTGAGCCTTCACAAATGGTCCCTTAGATAACCTATCTCTCCTTGTCTTCTTCGACATTCCCTTTTTTCCTTGCCTCTAAAATTACCCTTGGGTTTTCTTTTATAGTAGCAAGATCCCACAAAACCACCAAATGGTATTAGATAAACCATAAGCTTATACTATGTGCTACCAAACCCCTATTTATCTATGTTTAATATTTAGAATTTAAATTTTTTTTTCAATATTAAAATGTATATCAAATATTACTACAATATTACAATACAACTCATGAAGAATATTCCATTCAAATATCTCCATGTTGCATTCTAAACTAGATGCAATATTACATAATAAAATAATATAATATAATATAAATAGTAATATGCAATGTGTGTGACACACATGATCTCAACATATATCATAGATGATTACTCCATATTAGCTTTAACAATACAGTGAAGGTCATTAATTCCAATGTGATTATAAATTTTCCTTAGATTATACAACCTTCTAACATGATGGGTACGAAATATTGATTCTAAAGAAGAAATGGCATGCATTTCAAAGGAGAGTATTTACCACTATAGATAAGTTGAGCCTTTCACACACATAGTCGTTTGGATCTATAAAGACAAGAATATTTTATAATGAAAAATATTTTATTCTTTTTAAGTAATGATTTCACTAAAATGAATTTTTTTTTAATAAGAGACAAGTATGAAGCATTTTATAAGTTTAAGATTTTAAAAGAAAAATTTGAGAATGAATCATGATTCAAGATAAAACATTTAAGGTCTTAAGGAGGTGGAAAATATAAATCTAATCAATTCAATGTATATTGTGAGGATAATGGAATTATCAAACAAACTTTAGAGCCTAAAACACCATAGAAAAATTATATAGCAAATACATGAAAAAAATAATTTTGTAAGGCATCAAGATCAATGTTCCTTGAAGGTAAAGTGGTATATGTACACTAGCGAGAGGTAATAAATAATGTAATATACACCAGAGACAATATTATATTTAGACAAGGAATAAGTAAACCACCTTATAAAATTTAGTTTGGTCATACACATACTATAAAGTATTTTAGAATCTTTGTAATAAAGTGCTATATAAAGAGGGATGATGAAATACAAAAGTTTTATCATAGAAGTGATGGAGGTATATTTATTGGATATTAAACTAAAATTAAGATTAAAAAAGATTATTGAAAGTGAAAATATAAGAATTGATGAACTATTTTAGCTAGAAGAAAGATCTTTTGAGTATGTCTAAGAAGATGATCATGAAAATAATGTGTGCATAAAAAAAGTTTGGTACAATGTTAGAATTTAGAACATGATATATCCTTTGAAATTTATAATAGAATTCATGTATTTATTGAAGAAAAAAAGAAGAATAGAGAACACCAAAATATATTCCTTGAACTATCATAATGATTGGATTACTGGTAATAAAGGTAATGAATTAATGACAATAGGAATAATGAGAGTGTTTTTTTTTTAATTTCCCAAATTGAAACTAGGAATACAAGTGAAGGATGCCAAGATGAAATCTGAATCAATGCAATGAAATAAGAACTTTATTGTATTGAGAATAATAACAAATGAAAATTAGTTCTTAGGCCTAAAAGAAAAAATATTTTAGGAACTAAGTGGGTGTTCAAAAATAAAATTAATGAGAAAGGAGAAGTTGTAACAATCTAGTCAAGATTGATATCCAAAGGTTACTCACAACAAGAAGGTATTTATTTTGAGGAAATGCTTTCCCTATAGATAGATTTAAAGTAGAAACATTCCTTTCTAAGTATTAAGCTAGAATAAATTCAAAGTATATAATATATGGATTAGATTAATTTTCTTTATTTGAGAATCAGAGGAAAAACTATACATTGAATAGCTAGATGGGTTTCCTTTGATAACAAAACAAGACATGGTATGAAAATTGAAGAAACTTGTATATGGATTGAAGTAAGCTCCAAGGCCTTGGTATGTGAGGTTGGATAAACACATGTTAAATTTGGTATTCAAAATTTGTAACGCACATAGTAATTTCTACTTAAGAGTTAATGCATATGGCTTATTGATTATTAAAGTTATTGTCGATGAAATTATTTTAAATGAAATTATTAGTTAAAAGTAGTAAATTTTATAATGAAATAAAATGTGCATTAAAAATTTCTATGATAAAAGAGCTAGAACATTTATTTGGGATTATAAATAGGTCAAACTAATTATAGTATCTTTATATGAAAAAATAGTTATCTTAAGCAAGTGCTAGTAAGATTTGTTAAATGAAAATTTACAAACTTTTTGGAATACCTATGGTTATGTGTTTTAAGTTGACTACTAATGATTAATCCATCAACACTAATTATACAAGATATATATGAACATAGAAACACCCATTTGTATTGTGGCTAAAAATTAGGTAAACCCTAAGAAATCATATATATTAGTAATATAAAGAATGTTTTGGATATTTAAAGTGAACTTTAGAATTTGTTTTATAGAATGATGGATTGAATGAATCCACATTGCATCCTTATACTGATGCATATTAGAAAGGAAATGCTAAAGAAAAAAAAAACTACTAGTGGAGGGTCATTTTTCCTTCTTAAATTAAAATTGAAACTAACATGTCAAAAAAAATATTTTAAAACTCACTACTATTAATTATCATTTTCTAAAAGGTAAAGTCACCAAGAAGGAAATAAGATTGGAACATGTGAGTCTAAAGGAGAAGGTATAAGGTATAGTAACGAAGATCTAAGGAAACCATTGAGTACCTCAAAGGTATGCTTGTGCTATGGCTTCTCCTTAGAAAGTGTAAAATTAATGTAAACATACATCAATCAAGGTATATTTGGAGTGTATATATTCAAATAGTCGTGTTATGTCTCATAATTATCCTTACAAGAAGTGTTCATAGTGTGTGGAGCTTGTTATAGAGATTTAATGTGATTAAGTTTTGTATAACAATGTGTGTTGGAACTTGACAATATTTGCAGTTGTGGATTGTCTTGATCCAATATAAGTACATTGAAGAATTTATCATTTAGGAAGACAATATTTCCTTAAAGGGGGAGAGTACTACCATAAAATGGGAAATAAGTTATATAAGAATTATTTCTAAAGACTTTTCAAAATTTCAATATTGGATATGTTTTCATTGTTGTTAAAGGAGTAGATAATTAAAAAAATTAGTGAAGAATATTTCCTAGATGATGGTACATTTATAGAAAGTTTGAAAACTATATATATTGAAAATATTTATAAAATTATATTCTATTCGTTAATTTGGGGTTGATATTTTTTCATCATATATTTCTATCAATGAATAAGAGGGATAGTATCAAGAATTATGGATATTCTTAAGATTGTAGACTATTGTAGATATTTTCTATTAATACTAGGCTTTGTCATCGATGTCAACATATATTCTTTAGTTCATGAAAAAATTAGAGTCATATATTTGTGGTACTTATCAGTTAAACAAGGATAGTGGTTGACAAGTTTTCTTAAACGGGCTAACATTTGTGTAGAATAATGAGTGTAGATATCATGTCTATGCTTTTTGTACATTGTGTAATATTTTTGTTGAATTATGAATTATTGTGTCAAGCCTAGTAGTAGACCAATACATTTAGAAAATCATGAAAGAGATAGTAAATATTTATTATTTTCAAACCTACTAAAAAATATGAAATAATTTTAGTGACCATGGAAGATGGTACAAGACTTGTTTATGTTTGTACGTTTTGAAGTGATTGGTATTTAGATTAGTTTTGGAACATTGCTAGCAATGTAGGAGCATCCAATGTTGTAAGGGAAATTCTATATCACCCAAATATATGCTTAGTGTTAGTTTCTACTTAAATTATTTTTATTTTTGGATATCCATTTGGGTCAAATAGAGTTCCCAACTATCATAGCTCCACTATTGGTTTTTTGGGTTAGAGGTTTTAAGCACCTTGGGATATGTACCAATGTAGAAATTTGGTTATTTTGTAATTGAGCCATAATTATAATGAGTTAGAGGGTGTAATTTTTAGAGATGATTATAATTCTAATTTAAAGCACTCCCAAAAAGGAATCAGGTCAAAAGGTTTTACGGTTCAAAACTTATTACAGTTTTAAATTGTTTGGAGATCTCCTAGGAGTAGTTCAAAGTTAGATTTGAGGCACTAAATGGCATCATACAAGCCTAAAAAATTGGGGACAAGAAAATATGGTCTATATGGAAATAGAGAGCTTGGAGAGCTTTCCAGAAATGTAAAGGGTTCATTAATTAGACTCCTAGATCAAAAGTTATGCCTCCAAGAATTTGGACTACCATTTCTTGATTCTTCTAATTTTACACAAACTTCTAATGTGTTTTCTAGAAGCTTCTATTTTGGAGGTGGATTCAAAATGGAATATTATAAAATGTATTTCTAACCCTAAACCTTTTTTTTTTTTTACTTAAGGACATTTCTAGCATTATAAAGGTACTTTTTGGTGGAGTTTGGGAGAAGGGATAGTAAGAAGGGTTTTCTCTAGAATCTGATAACATTATAAGCCCATAGGGCATGTTGTGGAGTCTATTTTTATACCATTTAATGTATTAGCATATAATTTCTGATAATAATATTTCCCCTTTCTTGTTGTGTTCTTTTTTTGTCTTGGATTGTGAATTCATGAAGTGGTATAAAAGAAGGTTGTTTTGAGTGTGTAGATAGAGTGCCAATTGTGAGGTAGTTTGCACCAAGACTATGTTGTTGTGGTTTTTGATACAAGAAGATTCCTCAATGAATTGATCATGATGGAAGGGTTTGAGTTATTTCTCCATAGGTTAGAGGCCTCTAGAGACAAGTCTAGGTATTGTAGGAGGAGATCCATAGAGGGATGAATATTGCCATAGGTGATGGAAGTGCCAAAGAAAATGAAGAAGTAAATATTGGACAAGAAGGGGAAGGAGAAGGAGAAGTCCTAAACTAGATAGAGAAGAAGATTTTTAGGGTCATTGTCAAGCTTGGAAAAAGACCTAAGATTGATGTCTGCATGTTTTCAAGAAATCTAAACCCAAATGAGTTGATTGATTGGATCAATGAGCTGGAGAAATATTTTGAGTATGACAATGTTAGGTACCCTAATAGGGTTAATTTTGTGAAGGAAAAAGTGAAAGGCCATGCCAAAATTTTGTGGCAAGAGATTTAGTTGGAAAGAAATAGAAGAGGAAAGGAGAAAATCAAAAGATTGGATTGCATGGTGGACAAACTAAAGAAGTGGTTCATTCTTATTGATTATGAGCTTGATTTGTTCAAAAATATCCAAGGGTTGAAGCAAACTAGAAAATTTTTCTAGGAATACACAGAGGAATTTTACCTAGTCCTTATTAGGGTAGGGCATGTAGAAGCTAAGAAGGAGAAGGTTTCCTATTACCTTAGTGGGTTAAAACCTAACATTTAGGAGGAGTTAAGTCTAGTTAGAATGACTAGCATTGAAGAGGCATACCAATTTTCATTGTGAGTTAAGGAGAAACTAAAAAAAAATTTGATGGAAGGAAAAGAGGGCACAATCAAGGAGGAAGGGGCAGTGGTAGGTCATTAGGAGGCAAAAATCAAAACCAAAAGAAAAATGAATATGTGGGCACTAGCCAAAATTAGAGGCATGAGGATTTAACTGCTCTTGTGATCAAAGCTTTACATATTAGAGAGGAAGAGGTAGAGGATGTGGACAAGGTTTAGGAAGAGGAGGCTTCTATGTACCTATTTTCATTGTAATGAAGAAGGTCCTCATACCTTCAAATTTCCTTAATGCCAAGGAAGAATAGATAGGAGACTTGATGGTCAAGGAAGGTTTTCTCATGTGGATATTGATGCATAGTTATCACATTTAGAGGATGGAAATAGAGGAGAGGTTCTAGTTAATGAAAAGTTCATACTAATTTGTGAGACTAAACTTGCATAAAGGATGAGTTTTTTCATACCAAGTGTGAGTGTGAGGATAAATGTTGTAATGTGATTGTTGATGGTGGAAGCATGACAACTTGGTGTTAGAGGAGATGGTATCAAAGCTAAAAATTAAGAGGGAGAAATACCCCCAACCCTATAAATTTTTTGGGTGTAGGATGACCATAAGGTCCTGGTTAGTGAACAATGTTTGGTAAAGTTAAAGATTACGAGTAACCATGACAAGGTTATCTGTGACATTATTACAATAAATTTTTGCCATTTATTGTTGGGAAGGTCATGGTAGTTTGATAAGCATGTTATACATGATTGTCATGCAAATACATACTCTCTGACCAAGGATGGAATTTTCCAAAAATTGAATACATTGAGAAAGAAGGGTGAAATGGTATGCAATAGTTCTAGGGTATGTCTTGTTGATGGAAGAAAATCTCTAGTTGGCATGAAACATCAACATATGTGTTATGCTTTAATTCCTAGAAAAGATAAAGGAGGTAGTAGTATATATGCACCCCTAACTAAAATAGTGAGGGGGGATAGAAAAGATTTCAAGTGCACTACAGGAGTTGCAAGGAGTTTTGAACTACTAAAGAAGCAGATAGAGAAACTTGTGTTGGTACTTCCTAATTTTAAGAAAGCATTCTAGGTGGATTGTGGTGCTAATGATAGTGCTATTGGGGTTGTGTTGAGCCAAGAAGGTAAACCTATTGCCTATTTTAGTGAAAAATTGAATGATGCAAAGAAGAAATATTTTGTTTATGATTAGGAGTTCTATGCAATAGTTTAGGCCTTAAAGAAATGGAGGCATTATTTGTTTCCAAAAGAATTATTTTTTATATATTGATCAGTGGGCATTGTAGTACCTAACTAGCCAAGGTAAATTGAACTAGAGACATTTAAAATGTGTAGATTCCATGCAAACTATACATTTGTATTAAAACATAAAAGTGAAAGGTCTAATAGGGTTGTAGATGCATTAGGAAGGAGATAGTTGTTGTTGATAGTAATGCAGGTTGAAGTGGTTGGGTTTGATAAATCAAGAAACTATACCCTGAGAATCCTAACTTTGTAGAGGCTTGGAAAGCTTGTAATGAACTTGTTACTCTAGAGAGGACTAAATGGCAAGATGACATTATTTAGGATGGTATGTTGTTCAAGGGAAGTCAATTGTGTATTCCAAGTAGTTCCATGAGGGAGAACTTGATGAAGGAGAAGCATAATGGAGGGATGGTAGGACACTTTGGTTGAGATAAGACAATGTCCATTATTAGATATCATTTCTTTATTGGCCTCAATTATCATAGGATGTGAAGAAGTTTGTGTAGATTTTTCAAGTATGTCAAGTAGTCAAAGGATTTAGTCAAAATACTAGACTCTATTAGCCATTGCCAATTCCATTGAAGCCTTGGGAGGACATAAGTATGGATTTTGTTCTTGGATTGCTAAAGACACAAAGGGCTAATGACTCAATATTTGTGGTGGTTGATACGCTCTCCAAGATGGAACATTTCATTCCATGCCACAAGTCTCATGATGTAGTGCGTATTATAGATTTGTTTTTTAGAGAGGTGGTGAGGTTAAATGGTGTCCCAAAAAGTATTTTTTCTGAGAAAGATACTAAATTTGTGGGACATTTATGTAGGACTTTATGGAAGAAGTTAAAGATAGAATTGAAGTTCAATTCTACACATCATTCACAGATTGATGGACAAACAAAAGTAGTAAATAGGAGTTGGGGAAATTTCTTGAGGTGTTTACTAGGAGATAAACCCAAGGGATGGGATTTGATTCTACAACAAGAAGAATTTTCTTACAATAATTTTGTAAATAGGAGTACTAGTATCTATCACCATTCCAAATTGTGTATGGAAGTAGTCCAACGACTGCATTATAACTGAGGAATATGGAGCAAGGGGAAAGGACAATTGTTGAGGTAGAAGACTTTGTTGAACGTATCAAGAACCTACATGGGGAGGTGTGAGTACATATTACCAAGGTGAACCTATAGTATAAGGCTAGGGTAGATTAAAAGAGGAGACATAAGGAGTTTCGAGTAGGAGATTAGATTATGGTATATTTGAGTAAGGAATGATTTCTAGTGGGTACCTACAACAAGCTGAAGATGAAGAAATTTGAACCCTACAAAATTTTGAAGAAACATGATTCAGGGGATGCATATGAGGTGGAGTTTCCAAATGGGATTCACATTTCTCCTATTTTCAATATTGCAAACTTAATAGAATATCATTATGATGGTGTGGATGAGGAGTTGATGCTAGAGCCATGTCCAATTGCTACTTCTGTGAAGGAAGAGATTGAAGAAATTCTTGATAGTTGTGTGGGCCAAAGTATTAGAAATAGGTCATATGAAGAATACTTGGTGATGTGGAAAGGATGACCAATAGAAGACTCAACTTTGATATCCACAATGGAGGTTTTTGAGTTGGGTTTTCCTCTACCATCTATAGACTAATAGGGTTACATTTCAATCTACCCTAGGTGTCTGATGTAGGAGCATCCAATGGTGCAAGGGCAATCCCGTATCACCCAAAAATATGCTTAATTTTAGCTTTTGGTTGAATTTTTTTTAATTTTTGGATATCCATTTGGGACAAATAATGATTCCAACTCTCATAGCACCTTGGGATACATGCCAATGTAGAAAATAGGTTATTTTGTAACTAAGCCATAATTATAATGAGTTGCAAGGTGTAAGTTGGACGAATGATTATACTTGTAATTTAAAGCATTCAACAAAAAAAATCAAGTTAAAAGGATTTATGGTTTGAAAGTTATTACAGTTTTAAGCAACCTGGATACCTCCTAGGGGAACTTCAAAGTTAGATTTGAGGCACTAAATGGCCTCATATGGGCCCAAAAAATGGGAGATGAGAAAAAATGGTCTAGAGGGCTATATAGTGCTTGGAGAGCTTTCTAGAAATGTAAACAATTTGTTAATCAAAGTCCTAGATCAAAAGTTATGCCTCCTAGGAGTTGGGCTACCATTTTTGGATTCTTCTAATTTTACACCAACTTCTAACATATTTTCTAGAACCTTCTATCTTGAAGGTGGATTCCAAATGGAATATTCTAAAATTTATTCCTAACCCTACACCTAATTTGGTTTACTTAAGGACATTTCTAGCATTCTAAAGGTAGTTTTTGGTGGAGTTTGGGAGATAGTACTGTGAGAAAGGTTTTTTCTAGAATCTGATAGCATTGTAAGCCCAAAGGGTATGTTGTGGAGTATGTTTTCGTTGTACTATTTATGATAATAATATTCCCCTTTTCTTGTTGTGTTCATTTTTGTCTTGGATTCTGCCCTTATTAGCTAGTGTGTGCCATGTGATGTATTTAACTCACAATTGACTTTGTTATTATGATGTGTGTAACATCTTTAAAAATACTATAATATTATTTTGTAATGTGCAAAATATTATTCAGTATTTTTGTAGATACTTATGAAGTTGTTTAGTCTTGTACATTGTTTGGTATATTTATATTTTATTGGAGAATCCTTAATAGGATTCCCTAATTAATTAATTATTTTCTTGTTTCATGTATGTGAAATATATAATCCTTATGTATATGATGCTATCAATGATGCTAGGAAATAAGAGTAAAGAGAATATGATCTTGTATCATAGAGTGAATTTTGAAGAAACTATTTTGGAAATTAAGTTAGAGACTAGTCAAATCATTATTATTGGATATCTTAACCTAAATATCCTTTTTTCTCTTTTGGTGGAGGACTTAAATAGTGGGGGGTATGTGCATAAAGACAAGCAACCAAAAAAATCAAATTTTTGGTTTTCAGCCACCCAAGATATAGTGCATACACAACCTAGTGTGTATGCAATATTCTTTGTATTTCTCTAGTAAATAATTGCTCCTTGATCCTAATCTGTTGTCTCAATTATTTCAACATAGCATAAAAGAGCCAATTTTAATATTCAAATAGAATGTACATTATAGTACATAAATGTTATGGTATTCATTGAATAATTATAATCCTAGGGGTTGAACTTTCCTTGGATATCCAACCCAAAGGCTTGGACATTTGAAACACATTTAAGATATGTTTTCCAACAAGTATAATAAAAAACATGTAGATTTAGTTTTGTGGCATCGATCAATTTTACTCATCATTATAGATAAAGGGAATTGGGTTACATAAGATTATACATCTCCTTGTTACCAATATAACAGTAATTTTTTTTGAGTTTAGATTATGTTAAGTATTTTATAAATAAAATATTTTTCAATCTATGTCAATTTTTTTGTCAAAAACCAACATATAGTACTTTGGGTATAGATTTGCAGTCTTAAATTGTTTCTTCCAACAAGTTATGTTTCTAGAAATCATACTCCATTCTACAAAGTTTTAAAATAAAGTTTTTATTTTTTATTATTCTTCTATGATTTCTAGGGGAACCATAACAAAATTTCATAGTTTTAGATTACTCCACTTTAAAAAATCATAAATTAAATCAAATTTAGAGCAAAAAATTACCAAACAAATCCAAGATAAACTACGTAGTGTTAGCTAACTCCTCATTAGAGTCATTTAAAAAAAACACTTAAAAAATGATTTTAGGGGAGCACATTTGACACTATGTTATAAATTTACTTGTAAAAAAAGACCACTTTGTGTGCCCCACCCACATTTTTGAGAGTCTTAAACTGCACCATGTAACATTATAGTTAGTAGTTTAGAAACAATATTTAGAGAGCTACAACATTTGTTTTCATCATATCTTTAAATATTAAGCCCAACTATCTCCAATTTCTTACTGAAGATTAGATTTATCAAATATTAGAAAATAAAGTGGAAACTTATACCCCCTTTTTGCTCATCCATCTTTGTGCACTTACCCCAGGTTTACTTGTTCTTATCTTGAACTTTAACATACTTAAAACCTTCTAAAAAGGATTTAAGGTCAACTAATAAGGATCTATCCCTTAACATTGACTAATGTATGAAATGTACTCTTTTTGACACCTAATGGGATTAGATACTTCCATAGGAACTTATATACTGATATACAATCTTGTGGTTTCAATTTGTACCTGGGTTTTGCATATGATCTTCTTTTTGTTCATTACTGTTTTAATTGTTGGATATTACTTTTATAAGTTTGAATTTATTTATATTTTCTTACAACTGATTTATCCTCTCCCCCCCACCACCAAAGTTGTGTGTAAACATTACTTCTTAAAAGAATCTACTAGAAGTTCTGAGTTTTATTTTGTATACCTATATTGTAAGATGCAAGTAAAAAAATATATGGTAGATTTATTTGTGACATAAATAAAGGAGTCTACCCCCATATAAATAGAACTGAATATTTTGGTAGTTTATATTAAGACATTTTATTTACTTTTTCATTAGAGGGTATGTGCAGGATCATGGTCAACCAGACTATGCTCTTAAGTGGCAATAAAAAATCAAAAAATCAGGGTTATGTTAACTTGACGTGGAATGTTCTAGTTGTTATCAACTTTATATCAAAAAGTTGAGAGAAAAGAATCTCTAAAAAATTGAATCTAGTTTCTAAACTACTAGGAATTATCTCAAAAAAAAAAAAATTGATTGGTCAAAATTTTGAATTTTAATGCAATATTACAAAAAATTTATAAGAAAAATAAGAAGTAGATGTATGTCTGACCACCTTAATCAAAATCAATTGATAATATTTTTTTAATAATATTCTAGATATAAGTAGTAGACTCATGCTTGGATGTGATACATATTTTTGGGTATTTTTATTCTAAATAAATATTAATTAATTAATTTTTGACTTTAGTATTTTGGGAATAAAAAAACTCCCGTGTTGGACCACCTTAACTAATTCAAGAATTTGTAAAATTCAATTTTTCATTATTTTCCCTTATAGTAGAAGAAACATAGAATGTGATACATCTTTTGGATTTAAAAAATGTTGTACCATTTGAAAGTTATAGTTGTTTTTCAAGTAGTCTATCAGTCAACACTTTATACGTAACTCCATTAGAAAATAACTAATAATTACTTACTAAACTGATAATTTGACAAACTTACATTTATGGAAAGATAAGGACATTCTTGAGAAACCCTTTTCATTTCATTAAATTTTGGTGCAAAAAAAGTCGTCAGCTACATGTTTGAAGTAAAAATCACATAAAAATAGGCCAAAAGCACATTTTTAGGATGTTTTTAAAGTTGACCATATAGGTTTCGTATCAAAAGATATAGTAGACCTTATGAAGATATTAATTTTTTTTATTTAGTATCAGGGTGGATGGGAAAAAAGTTGGAATAGATTTTGAAATGGTTTGAGATATTTCAAAACTATAGATTTTTCAGATCACCACTTTTTGGCACACCATGATCTTGCACATACCCTAGAGATAATTATTATTTCCAATGCACCCAAGTTCTTTATAAAATAAAATGAAATTTGCATAAAATTTTGGAAACCCAATAAATATGAAATATTTATTATAGCTAATAATAAGTGTTATTTACCAATACTTCTAATTCCATATTATTTTGAACTTCATTCCATATTACTTATGAACTTCATTCCTATAATTTTTGTGTCAAGTGATTCCCTATTAGCATGTGGATATAATAGATTATGATTAATGTTACGCAATCTCGCCAAGGAATAATTTAGAAATTGACACAAGACAGATGTTTCAGAATACCTTAACTCTTGATTAAAACTTTCACAACTCTACTCTGCCTCTACAATAGAAACAAACACCTACTTATAATAATTTAAAAAATTACTATATGTGGTAGATTTTTGTGAATTTTTTTTTTTCATTTTTGGTAATTTTTAAAACTCATCTTACGAATCCCAATTTTTCCCGAAAAAATACACAACATACGCAAGTTGAATTGCTAACTAACCAATAAAATCAAAAATATGATTTCAAATTTATTACAAAAAGGACTTTCTCAAAAAACTAGAATAAACACAAAAAGCCAAGTTTGGAAGTCAAGACGAGATTTTAGTCTCCCAAGTAAATATTGAAATGACCACCTATCAAGTTGAGCTCATTGGCAATCCAAATAACTCCTTCTAATGCAACTACCTATAAAATTTTAGCCAAAAAACACTTGCGAATGAAAATTTATGAACCTCAAAAGTAAATCTCCATCAAAACCCACATCTGAGTCAATAGCCTTGAACCTCCGATGCCTTTGCATCAATGATATCCCAAAGGCACCACATAGACACATTAACATAAAAGTGATGAATATATACATACAAATATATACACATATACACATATATACATATACATATATACATATATACATCTATGTAAATATATGTATATATAAATATATCTAATCATGTATAAATATACATGTATATGTATGTATGTATATATATATATATGTATATATACATACACACACACATATATATGTATGTATGTATATGTATATGTATGTGTATATACATGTATATGTATATATGTGTGTGTATATAAATATGTGCATATGTGTATTAATGTATGTATGCATGTGTCTATATATATATATATATATATATATATATATATATATATATATATATATATATATTCTCCTATGATAACTAAAATACATTTTCTTAAATCGAATAATAACATAATTTAGTATTTTTTCTCCATGATAGTACTATTGGGATAGAAATTAATTATCATAACTAATAAAAATATGAAATATTATAGTCAATATATGCATTCACTCTATATTAATTATATTATATTATTTGATACAAATATACCATAGTATTGTATATTATTCATTCACTTGGTGTAAAAACATAATTTTTTGATTGTTTTCATTATGTAAAAGTTGATATATTATAGTTTCTAGTTTTCAAGGGATTCATAAAATACCACATAGAATAATGATTGTTTTATATACTACTATATGGTAAATTAAAAATCTACATGTTATCAAATTTCATGTTGTGGACAATTGCAACAGATACATGTTTACAATTATCATGCATGATTAATTTTGTTTCTAGTGTGTGATGAATTTATAGTTGAAGGTAAAGATAGAAAGGTTGACCATCTATAATTCCCTATACTATACAAAATCTATAGTGGCATTGAGGTGCATAATATTAAAGGAAATATTTAACCTAGCATAGTACATGAAAATAACTCTAGATTGGCATTAATAATACCATACGAGTCATTATGTGATTACTAATTTTTTTATAGGTATGTCAATACATTCTATATAGTAATGGATTTGTAGAACTAAATTTGAAAATTCATAAACATGATCATTATCTCTATTGATTTGTAAGAAAGTGGTTAACATAGTCCAATCCACTATCATTTTATAGCTAAGGTCTCTAAACATATTCTTGTGTTACAAAATTTTGTAAGAGTTAAGTTTCACAATTTATTTTTGTCAAAGTAATGAAGCTACAAAAAAATAACACATCCTTAATTGAGAAGCAATGACACCAATTTCAAATTTATCTAGACCAATGATATAATAGAGAGATCCCCTAATATCAAACATTAAAAATTATTCGTTCCACTTTTATGTATGTGAAATCATCATGTTATAAAAGTGTAGGAGCATCTTGGGTGTAAGGGCAATCTTGCATCACCCAAAAATATTTTATTTTCAGCGTTTTCTATTTTAATAAGGACTAGTAGATAGGGTGGTTACTATTTATGGGAATATACTATTTTTAGTAAGTTTTTCATACAAGCTTAGAATGTTCTCATTTTCTATGGGAAGGTTCATTTTAGAGTTGTAAGCCTACCATAAAATTTTCATTGATCAAGCATTAGTATTAGAGAAGTTATGGAAGATTTTTAGTGGAAAATTTTGGAAAAAACTCTTCAAGCTTACCATTAGAGGCCTTAGAGTGTTCAGATGAGGTCCAAAAACTTGATGGAAGGACACTAGCATAGTTCCAAGCCTATAAATTAATAGCTAACATTTCTGAAAAGTGGTTATAATAGCAAATTGGAGCAATGGTTCGTGAGGTATGGCCTTCAGAAGTTGGGCTACCAAAATTTCTTAAATAATTTGTCAAAGATGTATTTGACTAACTCTATGTGTATTGTTGACTGACTCTATGTGTATTGTTAGGGTCTGTCAGCCCTAGGTATTTAGTTTAAGCATCTAGAACCTTCCTAGGTGGCATAAAAATACCTATTTAAGACAGGCCTGAAGATTGTATAATACAAATTTGGGTGATATAGTTCACTACATTATCTTCCAAATTTTTGTAATGAAGGCACCCATTTGGGTTAGAATATTGTAATTGAGAATTTTTTAATCCTACATTTGCAATGATAATAAGAAGTTTATATTTTGTTTCTCATATTTGCTATTATTTCTTTGTTTTTGTTATGATTTTATGGCATTAAGGGGAGTCCCCTACATCAAGTGGTATTAGAGCTAGAGTTCCTCAGCGTGTGGATAGATCACCAACTGTGAGGTAGTTCACACTATGACCATGGTTTGGCCTAAGTGTGTAGATAGATCGTCGATTGTGATGTAGTTTGTAATAGGGTTTTAGCAAAACCATGAAAATACCTCCATGAAGAGACTATGGTGGAAGAGTTGCAAGTGTTACACTTGAGAATTTTTGAGCCCTCCAAAGAAAAATGCAAGCATTGGAAGAACAAATGCATAGAGGAATGAATCTTCCCATAAGAGATGAAAGAAAGGATGTGGATGAAGTAGAATAAAATTTTGAAGTAGAGGGAATTCTAAACCTAGAGGAAGAGAGGCTTTTTAGGGCCATCTTGAAGATTGGAAGAAGACCTAAGTTTGAGGTTCCCACATTTTCAAGAAATCTTAACCTAGAAGAGCTGATCAATTAGATCAATGAACTAGAGGAGTACTTTGAGTATGAAGATATTAAGGATCTAGATAGGGTCAACTTTGTGAAGGAAAAACTAAAGGGACATGCAAAGATCTGGTGGCAAGAGGTTCAGTTGGAATGAAATAGAAAGGGAAAGGATAAAATCACTAGATGGGACTGGATGATAGATAAAGTGAAGTGACAATTCATTCCTATGGATTATGAGCTTGATTTATTGAAGAATATGCAAGGAATGAAGCAAGTAGGAAAATTTGTTCAAGAGTATACTAGGGAGTTCTACCAAGTTCTCATTAGAACTAGCCATGCAAAAGTTGATAAGGAGAAAGTCACTTATTATCTTAATGGGTTAAGGCCCAACATTCAAGATGAGCTGAGTCTAGCTCAGATGAACAGTATTGAGGCATACTAGTTTTCCCTAAGAGTTGAGGATAAAATCAGCAAGAAATTTTACAATAAGAATAGTGAAAGAGGTCATGGTGGAAGATCTAGTGGATGTACTTATGAAGGCCATAATGATGATCAAAAGAACAAGGATGAGGCTAGAAGTAGCAACAATTCCAAAGGGGAAACAATTCCAATAATTTCCATGATTTGAACAATAGAGATCATAGAGGAAGAGGTAGAGGAAAAGGATTTGGAAGAGGAGGCTTTTGTGGAAAATTTTTTCACTACAAAGAAGAATAGCATAGAGCATTTGAATGTACCTAGCACCAAGGAAGGACAAATTGAAGAATAGAAGGTCAAGTGAGAGTTGCACATGTTGATGAAGATACCAGATCCTCACATTTTGAAGATGCTGAAAGAGGAGAAGTCCTAGTTAATAGAAGAGTCCTTTTGGGTGGTGAGAATGAAACTAATTAAAGAAGGAGCTTGTTTCGAACATAGTTCATATGTGAAGATAAGTGTTGTGAGATGATCATTGATGGTGTAAGTATTAAGAATCTTGTGTCAAAAATGATGGTCACCAAGTTGAAGCTGAAGAGATAGAAACATCCACGTCCATACCATATTGCTTGCGTGCAAGATGACCACAAGGTTATGGTCAATGAATAGTCCTTAGTGAAGTTCAAGATTGGGAGCTAGTAGGATGAGGTACTATGTGATATCATACCTATGGAAATATGTCATATGTTTTTGGGTAGGCTATTTCAATTTCACAAGCATGTTGTACATGATGGAGAAGCAAATACCTACAGTATAAGGATGGAGTAAAACATTAGTTGAAGTCATTGAAGGATAAAGATGGAAAGGTATGTAGTGCTTCCAGAAGATGCTTTTTTGATGGAAAAGTGTTTCTTAGAGGTATGAAGCATGAGCATATATGTTTTGCTATAATTCCTAAAGATAGTAAGGGAGAAGTAGACGAGGTACCTATAGAAGTTGTGGATATGTTGGAAGAGTTTTTTGATATTATATAAAATAATGTAAGTGATGGATTACCCATAGTGAGGAAGAATAGTCACCATATGGATTTGGTTCCAGGAGCTAATTTTCCAAATAAAGCAGCACACAGAATGACACTATTAGAAAGTGAAGAGTTGAATAGGCAAGTTCATGAGTTATTATAAAAGCCTTTAATTCAAGAGAGGCTGAGTCCATGTGTTGTACCAATAGTATTAGCACCAAAGAATAATGGAGAATGGAGGATCTGCATAGATTCTCACACTATCAACAAGACCATGATAAATTATAGATTTACATTGCCAAGGATGGATGATATTATGGATTATTTGAGTGGAGCTAAGTGCTTCATAAAGATAGATCTAAAGAGTGGGTACCATTGGATTCATATCATGGAAGGTGATGAGTGGAAGACTGTTGTCAAGACAAGGGAAGGACTATGTGAGTGGTTAGTCATGTCTTTAGGGCTAACCAATCCACCAAGCACTTTCATGAGGTAGTGAAGGAGTTTCTAGGTAAGTTTGTCATTGTTTGCTTGGATGATATTTTGATTTTTTGTAAGACATTGGAGGAGCATTTGATTCATCTTTACAAGGTGTTTGATAAGTAGAGGGAAGAAACATTGTTGATAAACCTAAAGAAGTGTAGTTTTGTAGAGAAGGAGTTGGTGTACTTGGGATTTGTAGTCTCAGGAGAAGGTCTAAAAATAGACCTAGAGAAAGTGAAGGCTATCCCTAAATGGCCTACTCTAAGGAGTGCGATAGAGGTAAGATCTTTTCATGGATGAACTAAATTTCATAGGAAGTTTAGAAAAAGTTTTACCAATTTTTTTGGACCCTTGACTAAAACAATGAAGGGGATAGGAAAGAGTTTAAATGGACTATAGGAGCAGATAAGAGTTTTAATTTGTTAAAATAGAAAGTTATTGAGCAGCCTATTTTAGTACTCTCTAATTTTGAAAAAGGTGTTTCAAGTAGACTATGATGCTAGTGGTACTGTAATAGGAGCTATTTTGAGCCAAGAAGGTAGACCTATTGCTTATTTTAGTGAGATGCTAAATGATGAAAAAAGAAAATGTTCTATTTATGATTAGAAATTTGATGCTATAGTTCAAGCATTGAAGAAGTGGAGACACTATCTTATACCTAAGGAGTTTCTTTTGTATATTAATCATCAAGCTTTGCAATATTTGAATAGTCAAGGAAAATTGAACCAAAGGCACTTAAAATGGGTTGAGTTTTTGCAAAGTTATACATTTGTTTTGAAACACAAGAGTGCGCAGTCTAATAAAGTTGTAGATGCTCTTAGTAGAAGACAACTATTTTTGATAGAAATGCAAATAGAGATGGTTGGGTTCAAGGAACTCAATAATTTGTATATAGATGATCCTAATTTTGGTGAAGTATGGACAACTTGTACAAAACCTGTTATAGTTGATAGGACAAAATGGTTGGATTTCATGATCCAAGATAATATCTTTTTCAAAGGAAGTTAGTTATGCATTCCCAAAAGTTCAATGAGTGAGAATCTCATCAAGGAGAAGCATAGTAGAGGATTGGCTAGACATTTTGGCAGAGATAAAACTATAGATTTGGTTTCTAAAAATTATTATTGCTTACAATTGTAGTAAGATTGATGAAGTTTTTACAAAGTTACCAAGTATGTTAGATGGTGAAAGGAGTAAAGTAGAATACAAGGTTGTATCAGCCATTACCTATACCAGAGAAACCATGGGAGGATTCTAGCATGGATTTTTTTCTTGTATTACCAAGGACACGACATGGGAATGATTCTATTTTTGTAATGGTCAAAAGGTTTTCAAATATGGCACATTTTATTCCTTGCAAGAAGACTAGTGATGCTATTCATGTCATAGAGTTATTTTTCAGAGAAGTGGTGAGATTGCATGGTTTTCTAAAGAGTATAGTTTCAGATAGAGATACTAAATTTGTTGGGTATTTCTAGCATACATTATGGAAGAAGTTAAAGACAAATTTGAAGTTCAATTCATCACATCATCCATAGACTGATGGATAGATAGAAGTTATAAATTGCAGTTCGAAAAATGTGTTGTGATGCTTCGTTGGAGATAAACCAAAAGGATGGGATATGATTTTACCATAGGTAGAATTTGCATATAATAATTCTATAAATAGGAGTACTGGTAAATGACCCGTGCAAATTGTATATGGGAGCAGTTTGAGAAATGTTTTTGAATTGAGGAAGTTGGATAAGGGAGAGATACGTAGTACTGAGGTAGAAGATTTTTTTGAACATTTAAAGAACATCCATGAGGAGTTGAGGAAGCACATCCTAAAGATGAATACATAGTATAAGAAAAAGACAAATGTGAAAAGGATATATAAGGATTTTTAGATTAGAGATGAAGTCATTGTTCATTTGAGAAAGGAGTGTTTTCTAGTAGGTACATATAATAAGATAAAGATGAAGAAGTTTGGACCATGGAAGACAGTGAAGAGGCATGATTTTGGAAATGCATATGAAATGGAGTTGCCTGTTGAATTGAATATTTCACTAGTATTTAATACTTTAGATTTGATAGAGTATTATGAAATAGGTGATGGAGATGAAGTTGTAGAAGTGCAGTAAAGCATTCTAGCAACTAGTTTGGCTACCAAGGAGATTGAGGAGATACTAGACAGTCGTATTGGAAAAGGTACTAGAAAAAAACTTATGAGGAATATCTTGTCAAATGGAAAGGGAGACCAATTGAGGATTCATAATGGCTTGCAAAGGAGGAGGTCAACTATATTGGTTTTCCTCTAAACATCTTAGATTTGATGGGTTCATTTCTCAAATTACGCTAGGTGTCTAATTCAAGAGCATCCTGGGTGTAAGGGCAATCTTGCATCACCCAAAAATATTTTATTTTCAGCCTTTTCTATTTTAATAAGGACTAGTACATAGGTGTTTACTATTCATGGGAACTTGTAACTTATTTTAGTAAGTTTTTCATATGAGCTCAGAATGTTTTCATTTTTTGTGAAAAGGTTCATTTTAGAGTTGTAAGCCTACCATAAAAATCTCATTGATCAAGCATTGGTATCAAAGAAGTTATTGTAGATTTTCAATGGAAAAATTTGCAAAAAAAATCTTCATGCTCACTATTGGATGTCTTAGAGTGCCTAGATTTATAATAGCCAATTGGAGCAATAGTTCATGAGTTATGGCCCTTAAGAAGTTAGGCTACCAAATATTTTAAAAATAAATTTTCAAAGATGTATTTGGCCAACTCTATGCATATTGTTAGGGTTTTTCAGCCCTAGGTATTAAGTTTAAGCATCTAGAACCTTCCCAAGTGGCATAAAACTGCCTATTTAGGAAAGACCCGAAGAGTTTCTAGGACAACTCTAGGTGATAGTTCACAGCACTGTCTTGCAGATTTCTGTAATAAAGGCACCCATTTGGGTTAGCATATTTTAATTGAGAATTCTATAACTCTGCATTTGCAATGATAATAGGAATCCATATTTTGTTTCTCACATTTGATGTTGTTTCTTTGTTTTTTGTTATGAGTTTATGGTATTAAGGGGTGTCCCCTACATCAGAAAGGTGAAATACAAAATGATAATGATGTGCAAGTAATATTGTGGATCTACTAATGATCTACTTATACTTAGTTTGGACTATGAAAAATTACACTTTAATGATCAGAAAACTAATGAATTTTGATTAGTGTTCCATTGGTAAATAAACCCTAAAGTTTCCCTTGTAGAAGTAGATGGATTACATCTTCAATGCAAATTAGTTAGTATATTATTCTTGTATTATTTTTCACCATGGTATAAATATTTATTTGTGTTCTAATAGCTCCACAATATCATATTACAATTGTTGAACTTCTTGTCTTCTAGTTATAAGAAAAACTATAGAGGTATATATGTGAATGTAGATAAGTATCTTTACTATCATGAAGTCATAAAAGTTATCAAAAACATGAAATAATCCATGAGATGTGTTAATATATTATTGTGTTTTATAATGAGAGACGTTGAAAGATATAGCGACATTTCAGATAGGAAGTTGATTTCTTCTTTCTAGATGGATCGTCCATAGTTTTAGTCTAATATGTATGCACTACCTATGTCTATCTATCTAATAAGTAATTAGTGATTTGAAAATTATTACATTTTTTACTATAAGATGTAAATTTATAGATACAACATGCTTACTTAATTTGATAGATAAGCCAGGTGATAGAAGTGACATTTTAGGAAAGAATATGTATATTTTTGTTGGAACTATAGTCACCTCCCTCAATACTTTAATGTCTCTATATCTATTTATATATTTTAGGTTGGCCACATAGTTTTTGTTTGAGATAAGGGTGTATATAAAATCAAGAGAGTTATTGCTCAATTTCTTATATTCTAACCAATAAATATAATATAAATCTACTAATTTTTTAATTAAACAAAAATTATTAAAAAAGATAATGATTACAAATGTTTATTTTCAAATTAAAACCAATTTGAAATTAATTGTAAGTATAAATAAATAATTAATATGAAAAAAATCATCTTCTAATCAAATACATATTGCCCAATATTGTGCATAAGGGACAAAAAACCTTTTAGAAATAAGTATGCTAGACCACTTCATAGAGGTTACTTAATGTTCTTTGATGAGACACACATATTTATTCTTCATATATTTCTTATTATTAAATAAATATTAAACCCTTTCTTTTATAAGGAAATGACAATGGCCATATATATTAATTATAAAATATTTTTCATTTATTTTACCTCATTCAAAGTCCACACACAAAGGGAAAATGAATAGGAAAGTAAAAACCTCATGTTGCCCAAGACTAGAGTCTTGATTACAGATGGGAATGATATAAATCCTTTAATACAAAAGTTGAAAGGGAATACCCATGTGTAAAATGCTCAAGTATTTGATTGAGGATGACACAACACCCTTTACAAATTCCTCCTTATATAAGGAAATTCACAACAAAAATATAATCTGTTTCACATAACCCATAATCTATATAAAATAAGTATGCAATTAAAATCCACATGTAAGAGAATAAACAAAATACCTACAAAAATGTGACACAAGATATAACCTAGGAAACCCTTAACGAGGTAAAATCCAACCTCCAAAAGAATCCATCACCATATATTATTTAGAAAATGCCATTACAATAAAACCATGGAAGTCGTTAAAATTATAATCACAACCATGCAATCCATGTGAACAAGCATGAATCTACATATCTCATGCCATGCTTCCAACCTTCACAAATGCTCCCTTGGCTAAATTATCAAGCCTTGTCTTGCTAAACTCTTTATTGAAGATAATTGATTAAATGTATATTGTCTTTGATGTAAGACAAAATGTCATATCTTTACCAGTCAGTGTATATTGAGCTCACTTGAGAAATGAAGATAGTTTCCTATATCTATCAAGCATTATAGTGCTTACTAAGTTTAGAAGTTAGTGACTACCAAGTCCACTTGGGTGTTAAAGAGAAGTTCACAGAAGTTGAGTGTTAATCTAGCTCACTTGAGTAACAAAGGAAAAGTTGGATAGAACTAGTGTTAATTGAGCTCAATTGGTTACCAAAGAAATTTTGAAAAGATGTAGTGTTAACCAAGTTCACTTGGTTAACATAGGAAAATCATTTCTGAGTTAGTTTCTATTAAGCAGGGTCAACTAACAAAGGATAATCTTGTTTTGTTATATTGAGTTAAATCGCTTTGTTTGTTAGTTCTAACTAATTGAGGAGATGAATGTTAATTATGCTAAGATATATTCAAGCCAATTGACAATTTATATGGTATAAATATAATGTCAAGTGGAGGATTGAATGAGTGTCAATAGATGAGAGAATAGAAGATGCTAAAAGGAAGTGTATTAGAAGGAGAAGCAAAATTTCCTTGAGGAGCTACAAAGATACATTCAATCAAGAAGGATCAAGTATTCAAGATAAAATTGAGATATGTAATGAGAAATTTAGTGGCATTAGAAATTAGATTATCTCATTATTACTCAATAACCATTGTAGCAGTGATCTAAATCTCTTAATAGAATTGGCTTAACAACTATTTATAAATCCTCTAACAAGGTGGCATTTCCTGATTTAAGTGTTTGAAGACCTCTAACAAGTCCACTCCCAACAAGATGATTAAATCCTCTACTAGGCTCACACCTAATAGTATTTTTCTAACCTTTAACAAGGATGGCTCCTAACATGGCTTACTTCAAAAGAGTAAATAATAATAACTAGCTACAATTCATGACTTTTCCCGAATTGGGTTTCCACATTAAATCTTGGTGTCACTTGTGTTCATGCTATTTTTTTCATGTGTATCCAACTAATTTGATTAAGGTTAATCACAACTAATATCATGAGATTTGTATGTTAATAATTTTTTGAGTAATACATTTTATGTTGGTGGTTACCGAGTTATAGCATATTATTAGTATTAGTTGGTGCCTATGTGTTTGCCAAGCTAAAACATTTTTGTAGAGTTTATGTTCTCTCTTGACATCTATGGGATATGGGATCTATTTTCATGGTAACTTATTCACCGTTCCCCTCTTAGTTACTCCTCTTATATTTCCAAAAATTGGTATCAGAGCTTTTTGTGCTTGCAAAAATAATTTAAAGGACCTAAGCTAAAAGATCAGGTTGTCTTACTTAAGAGAGATTCCCAAGCTAAACTAATACTCATGGCAGGAACTTATGAAATTATATCTAGAAACCATTAGTGATTTGAGTTTGAAATATTTGGAAAATTCTTACAAGGATCCTACTTGAACATTGACTATGAAGGACATTATTGAAAAAACATTGTAACATGATGATGATTGATAAATGGATATCTATGGAGGTGATGATAATGTGAAAAAGATCCAAAGAAAAAAGCTTGAGAGGATAGTCTAATTAGAGAAAAATGAGAGAGAATGAGAACATTACAAAATATGTTGAGAGAATCAAAGCTAGTGTAATCAAAGCCTTTGGAGGAATAATTGAAGATGTAATAGTGGTAACCAAGGTACTTAGAAATTTTCTTCCTATATATGAAATTAGAATTCTTTCTATTGAAGAGATGAGATGTGATCGAAATTGCAAGATAAATTTGGATGTAGTAGTTGGAAGATTGACTACATTTTAGCTAGATAACTATGATAATTATTGTTGGATACAATTAAGTAATTGTGTATTGTCTTTGATGTTACACAAATGTCATATCAGTTATCAGACAGAGTCTACCGAGTTCTATCAATCAGGAAAACAGTTTACAAAGTCTACCAAGCTCAGTCGGTCAGTAAAAGCCTTTTGCAATGTATACCGAGCGTTCCTGTATGTTACACGGTAAGCTAAGGAAAGTTTAGTTCTTACCGAGATCACTCGGGTATCAAAGGATTTTGTAGCGAACGGTTAGTGTTAACCGAGTTCACTCGGTAAGCTAAGGAAAGTTTAGTTCTTACCGAGATCACTCGGGTATCAAAGGATTTTGCAGCAAACGGTTAGTGTTAACTGAGTTCGCACGGTAAGCTAAGGAAAGCCGAGTTTTCACCGAGCTCACTCGGTAGTTGAAGACAGCTTTTACCGAGTCCATTCAGTTTCCAAAGGAAGTGTCAGGTTTACCGAATTCCCCGGTAATTGTAGTTTTTACCGAGTTCTGCCGGTTAACACAGGAATGAAGTTTTTGTTCTGTATTGACCGAGCAGCGTCGGCCAGTGAAGAATTTTGTTTTTAGTTCAAGCCGACTTTGGAATATGTTTCGTCAAGTTGGTTGGGCAAGCCGACTTTGGAATTGTTTTGACAAGTTGGTTGGGCTGACCTGGTATTATGAATAATATATAAAGAGGTGCTCAAGATGTGAAATAAAAATATGGAGGAAAAAGAGGATGTACGGATAGTGCAAGGAAGTGCAAGGAAGAGAACTTGCGTGTGCCTAAGTAGAATTGAGCAGAGGGAAATCTTGGAGCTATAGAGATATATTTGATCAGTAAGGATCTTGTGGAGCAAAACTGAGATCTATATTCAGCAAGATAAGTTGCATGTATTTTCAAATCATTCATTGTTTCTTTCTAACCATTGTAACAGTGATTCCAAAATCTCCTAATAGAGTTGGTTTAACAGCCATTTCATAAATCCTTTAACAGGGTGACAATTCAGTTGAATTGTTCAAAAGACCTCTTACAAGGCCACTCCTAACAGGGTGATTAAATCCTCTAACAGGGTCACACCTAACAGTGTGTTTTGTAACCTTTAACAGGGTTGGCTCCTAACAGGGCTCACTTTAGAAGAGTGAAAATTGGTGACTAGTTGCTGGTGGTTTTTCCCATATTGGGTTTCCACGTAAATCTGGTGTCTACTATGTTAATGATTACTTTCTTTTGCATAGTCACTTATTTCAGTAAATGCTTCATAAATTAACTAAACACCTATCAAGTTTTAAGCAGTGATTTTTTAAGCAGCAGCAACTAAGTTTAAGGCATCTTTGGGACTTTTGAAAATGTTTTTGTGGTAACTGATTCACCCCTCCCCTCTTAGTTACACCATCTTCATTTTCCAACAATTGGTATCAGAGCTTTTGGTGCTTGCAGGAGAAGATTTCAAAGATCTAAGCCAAAGATCAAGATGTCTTATAAGAGGGAAATCCCAAGGCTTAACCGAAACAACTTCTCAGCATGGCAGGGATTAATGAGACTTCATCTAGCCTCCATTGGTGACACTGGTCTGAAATATCTTGATGAGAAATATGTAGAACCATCAGGTACATTATCAGTCAATGATATTGCTATAAAGAAGACTCATAACATTATGATGATTGATATTGCATCTACCTTGAGTTATGAAGAGTTTGATGATATCAAGGACTGCACTACTACCTATGAAATGTGGGAAAGATTGAAAGAGATCTATGGTGGAGATGACAATGTCAGAAGAGCCAAAGCTGAAAGTCTGAGAGGACAGTTCGATCAGATGAAAATGAAAGAAGATGAAAATATTGCCAAATATGTTGAAAGAATTAAAGCATGTGTCAGTGCTATCAAAGCTTTTGGAGGAAGTATCAGTGAAGAGACAGTCATAAGTAAAGTTCTTAGAACTCTACTTCCAGTTTATGCCATCAGGGTATTAGCCATTCAAGAAAGAAGGTGTGAGGCCAATCACAAGATAAACCTAGAGGCCATAGTTGGAAGATTGACAGCATTTGAATTAGATAATTTTGATAATTATGTTCCAGCTGCAAAGAACATTGAGTTTGCATTTGAAGCCAAGCTTTCACTCAAGGACAAAGGCAAAAAGAAGAAGGAATCTCAGTCAGAGAGTGAAGATCAATCAGATCAGAGCTCTGACAGCGACCTTGAAGTAATTGAAGCCTTACTTGCAAAGAAATATTCAAGAGGAAGAGGTAAATACAGAGGTAAAGTACCCCTAATCTGCTTTTCATGTGAAGAAGTCGGTCATATTGCTGCAAGGTGTCCAAACAAGAAAGATAAAGATGAAAAGAAAGATAATAAATGGAACAGTAAGAAAGATTTCAAATCATTTAAGGATAAAAGTAAGAAATCATGTTTTATGGCTAAAGATTCTAATGATTCTAATGATGAAGAAGAGGATGAGATTGTTTACATTGCTGTAAAAGATGAATCTGACAATGAAGAAATGGCACTCATCTCTCACATAAGTAAGAATGATACATGGATCATTGATAGTGGCTGCTCACATCATATGACTGGAGATAAAACAAAATTTGATCAATTTGAAGAGTATGATGGTGGCAGTGTAAGATTTGGAAACAATGAACCTTGTTGCATCAAAGGAAAAAGAAGAATCACTCTAACCCAGGAACTTGTATGTGATAATGCTTATTGGGTAGAAGGACTAAGGCACAATTTATTGAGTGTGGCACAGTTACTCAACAATGGACTCAAAGTAGAATTCATCCAAGGCAAAGCAAGACTGTTGAACGGTAAAGGAAAGTTGATTGGATCTGGTATTCAAACTAAAGGTAACTTGTTCTATCTTGAACTTGATGAACATTCATGTTTTATTGTTCAAATAGAAGAGAGTTGGTTATGGCATAAAAGATTATGTCATGTGAATTTTGACAATCTGGTAAAGATAAGCAAATTCAAGAAAGTGAGAGGCATTCCTGATTTAAAGAAACCAGAGGTCGGTTTATGCAAGAATTGTCAAATTGGAAAGATGGGTAAGTCTAGTTTCAAAAGAAAAAATTATCAGTCTGAAGATTTATTAGAAATTGTGCATACTGACTTATGTGGACCTATTGAAACTGAAACCTATACTGGTGAAAAATATTTTATTCTTTTTGTTGATGATTATTCAAGAATGATGACCATCATGTACATAAGGAACAAATCAGAAGCATTTGAAAAGTTCAAATGGTATTTGGCAAGAGTAGAAAAAGAAACAGGGAAAAGATTGAAATGCCTAAGGTCAGACAGAGGTGGTGAATTTATTTCACATGAATTTAATAACTTTTGTATTGAAAGAGGAATCAAAAGACAGGTTTCAGCACCAGGTACACCTGAACAAAATGGCATAGCTGAAAGAAGGAACAGATCCATCATGGATTGTGCAAGAACTTTGATGATAGAAAAAAATGTTGCTATCAAATACTGGAAAGAGGCTATCAGTACAACAGTTCATACCTTAAACCGAGTACAGTTGAAAAAGGACTCATTCAAAACTCCCTACGAAATATGGTATGGCTATAAACCCAATGTAAGTTATCTGAAAGTATTTGGAAGCAAATGTTATATCTTGAAAGAATCTAGAAAAGGTAAATTTGATATAAAAGGTGATGAAGGTATATTTCTTGGATACTCATGCAAGAGTAAAGCATATAGATGCTTGAACTTATCTACTCACAAAGTCATAGAAAGTATACATGTGAAAGTTGATGAATTTGCAGAAAAGACTGAAGAAGAAAGCAGAAAAGAACCAGAAGATTACAAAAGATTCGTCTTTAGTGATTCAGATATAATATCAACTGCATCTGAGAATCAGAAATCTTCTTCTACCGAGTCATCACTAACCGAGTTGCAGGAAACATCTACCGAGCCAACGTCTACCAAGTCAGAAAATATCGAGTTAGAGATTACCGAGCCTGAGGTAACCGAGCAGGTACATATCGTGCCAGTTGATACCGAGCCAGACCAAACCGAGCAAGGAGGAGAAATGCAAGAAGATAACGACAGAATTCATCCAAAAGAAAAAGAACCTGTTCTAGCCAAATATGTCAGGAGACATCATTTAGCAAATCAGATCATTGGAAATAAATCTGATGGAACCATCACAAGAAGTAAGTTGAAAGGTACTTGTTTACTTGCTGATTTTTAACCTAGAACTATCAAAGATGCATTAGAAAATGATAATTGGATTGAAGCAATGAATGAAGAAATAGAGCAGATAGAGAAGAACAAAACATGGACTCTTATACCCAGGCCTAAAGAAAAAAATGTAATCGGTACAAAGTGGGTTTTCAAAAATAAGTTGGATGAAAATGGTAAAGTATCAAGAAACAAAGCTAGATTAGTGTGCAAAGGATATTCTCAAGAAGAAGGCATAGATTATGGAGAAACTTTTGCTCCTGTTGCTAGATTGGAAGGTGTTAGAACCTTATTAGCATATGCTGCCTACAAAGGATTTAAAGTTTATCAGATGGATGTCAAGTCAGCATTTCTAAATGGTATACTGGATGAAGAGGTCTACATTGAACAACCTGAAGGTTTTATTGATCCAGTTAAAAAGAACATGGTTTGCAAATTGTACAAGGCATTGTATGGTCTGAAACAAGCCCCTAGAGCATGGTATGAAAGATTGCATAGCTATCTTATTCAAATTGGATTTCAAAGAAATAATGATAACAGTAGTTTGTATATCAAGGAAGGACTAGAAAATAAGATTGTCCTGGCAGAAATATTTGTAGATGATACTATTTTTACAGGGAATGATGATCTTTGCAAAGAATTTTTAGAAAAAATGAGCAAGGAATTTGAAATGTCAATGTTCAGTGAAATCAAATTCTTTGTGGGACTTCAAATTCAGCAGAACAAGAATGGCATCTACATCACTCAAGCAAAATATATCAAAGAGATATTGAAAAAGTTTGGTATGGAAGACTGTAAACCAGTTGGAACTCCCATGTGTACTGGACTAAAACTTACCAAAGAAGATGATTCAAAGGAAATAGATCAGACATTGTACAGATCTATGATTGGAAAGTTGCAATATGTAGTTCATACTAGGCCAGATATTGCTCTTGCAGTTGGAATTGTGGCAAGATTTTCAGCCAAACCAAGAGAAAATCACATGATGGCAACCAAGAGAATAATGAGATATCTGAAAGGAACTGAAGATTATGGATTATGGTATAAACTTCGAGGAAACCTAGACTTAAAAGTGTTTACTGATGCTGATTGGGCAGGAAACCTTGACGACAGAAAAAGCACAAGTGGAGGTGCATTCTTTCTTGGAAAGAGGTTGGTTTCTTGGATAAGCAAAAAGCAAAACTGTACAGCTCAATCAACAGCAGAGGCAGAGTATGTTGCTGCAGCAGTAAACTGTTCTAATATTGTTTGGTTCAAGCAATTGCTACAAGGCATGAAGATGGAAATCAAGGAACCAGTCATTATGTTTTGTGATAACACAAGTGCAATCAATATATCTAAAAATCCAGTAATGCATTCTAAGACTAAGCACATTGCAATCAAGTATCACTTTGTCAGAGAATTGGTGCAGAACAAGGAAATCAAATTGGAATATGTACATACAAAGGAACAGATTGCTGACATATTCACAAAGCCTTTACCTAAGGATGCATTTTTGTATCTCAGAGGTAAGTTAGGGGTTATTCCCCTATCTGAAGTTCACTAAAATAAGTTTTAGTGATGCATCAGCTCTTACAAAATTGAACAATCATCAGTTGATGCAGCAAATCAAGGAAATATTGCATATGAATCAGTACTAAAGGTACAATGACATTCATTTGAAATTAGATGGTCTTTGGCATGTGTTGTCAAAGAGGGAGAGTTTTACTGTCATATCTTTTTCGAAATCTAAAATTTGATTAAGTAATTTCTTCACAGAGGGAGATTACTGTAAGATGGAGAGTTCTCTATCTTAGAGGGAGAATTGTTAATTGTGTTGTGTTGCAGTAGACTTGCTTTCAAATTTCATTTCTACTATGACATGTTGTGTTTCCATCAATGCCAAAGAGGGAGATTGTTGGATACAATTAAGTAATTGTGTATTGTCTTTGATGTTACACAAATGTCATATCAGTTATCAGACAGAGTCTACCAAGTTCTATCAACCAGGAAAACAGTTTACAAAGTCTACCGAGCTCAGTCGGTTAGTAAAAGCCTTTTGCAGTGTATACCGAGCGTTCCTGTATGTTACACGGTAAGCTAAGGAAAGTTTAGTTCTTACCGAGATCACTCGGGTATCAAAGGATTTTGTAGCGAACGGTTAGTGTTAACCGAGTTCACTCAGTAAGCTAAGGAAAGTTTAGTTCTTACCGAGATCACTCGGGTATCAAAGGATTTTGCAGCAAACGGTTAGTGTTAACCGAGTTTGCACGGTAAGCTAAGGAAAGCCGAGTTTTCACCGAGCTCACTCGGTAGTTGAAGACAGCTTTTAC